>JAXGGA010023284.1:0-13697 GCA_038373865.1 Uloborus plumipes | reverse complement strand
TTTGAAGCCAAATGCCTCACGCAGATGCCATCTCTCGCCGTATTTAAGATTGAGTTTCATAAGAGTGACACATCAATCTTATGTGGGGGGTGTAGAGTTCGTTCAGGTCTCTCCTCCCATCTACATGAACTGGCTCTAGTATCGTGCCATAATAATGACTTCTACTTCTTCTGGTTGGTTGCCATTGGAGACGAAAAACGAGATCGCGATGATATGATAGAATGGAATGAAAAAAGTTAGAATAAATATTGTGTTTGTAAACTTTGTGAAAGTTTATTTTATCAAAACATACTACAATGGTCAAAATGGGGAAAATTCGAAAAAATAGTACGAAAATTTAGCAGTTTGACGGCTGCCATTACTCCAATAGACGAAATCTCAGATGGCCGCGTATCCAAAATTACATCTCTTGATGTGTATTACACGTGTGCCAAGTTTTATGTTTCTATCATTAAAGGCACAATTTGGTCACATATCTGCTGTACTATAATACAGGTTATTGAAGATATCTAGACATTTGCATGTATGATACAACAAGGAAATCAACAAAAAATGTAAAATTTGGAGAATTTGTGAAACTTTGAGAAGCTGTATCTCAAAAACTTTTTATCTAGCTAGTCGATTTTGGTATCAACTTGTAGCAAATTTAATGTTGTTTAAATGTGTAATGCATGATGTTTGTCAAAAACGTACTTTTTCATGATCAAAATGGAGAAAATTCGAAAAAAGTACGAAAATTTAGCAGTTCGACGGCTGCCATTACTCCAATAGACGAAATCTCAGATGGCTGCGTATCCAGAATTAAATCTTTTAATGTGTATTATACGTGTGCCAAGTTTCATGTTTCTATCATTAAAGGCACAATTCGGTCATATATCTGCTGTACTATATACTTATAACTCCAATAGGATAGCCCATATAATCCATCACGTATAAATGAAATTTCTTAAAATTGGAGGGTGATAGACAATTTTTTCAATCATATTCTGTTTCAGCACCTTGAAATCTATAAGAAACACCCCAAAGTACACTGAGGAACAGAAAATTGGTCAACATTTGTTTTTCAGTGTATTTGATCTAGTTATTCGTGAAATGAACATTAAAAATCGTGAATTCTGGACTTTATTATAATAGTCAGAGTCTAGAGACCCGTTTCAATATTAGCTTTATTTTAACATTTTATTGCATAGGGTTGCACTATAGCAGTTAGGCTAAAAGAAGGTTTAAAATTAAGTTGTGACATAAGTCATGAACGGAAAACTAATTAAGTATTCACATTCGAGGCTGTAGCTCTGTTTTCACGGAAAAAAAACACGTTAAATAAGGGGCTTAAAAAATCATTTTCTTTGAGAAAGTACGGTACAGAGACTTTTAAAATTCTCAACTGATTTGACTCTCGGAAGAAAATAGTTGCGAACATCGCTCTTCTATGGCAAACAGCTTTATAGCAAACTAGCGGTAACCGCACGGCTTTGCCCGTGGTATAAAACGAAAACGTCATTTGGTAATAAATAATTATCACAGAAAGAATACTCAATGTTAGTTATAATTCAACTAGAATTCTTTAAAACTATGATATAAAAATAAGACAGAAGAGAAAATAAGAACAATTTTGTTATGTACAGAAACCAACAGAAATATTACCAAAGTTTAAAAGAGGGAAGTTTTCTTTCCTAGCTTTAAAAACAAAATAATACATTTTCCGAAATGAAAAATTGTAGAAAGCACGTTGCAATACCGCGGTTTATACGATATTTTTATAATTTACCAAGTTTTAATTCCTTAAAAACTGAAAAAAAAAAGCAGACGATTTTTTTTTCCACAACAGTTAAAATAAAGACTGGCTTTGAAGAGATGGCACATGATTTCTCTTTTTTTTCAGAATTGTCTATTTTCATGAAGGGGTGAAACGCAAATGAAAATTGAAGAATGGGATTCGCAATTCGTATTGGTTCTAGAGTTTGAAGATGTCACCTTGTTCATTTTCGATCCGTCATAAAATTAAAGAAATTAGCCAAAGAGATAAAACATATATAATTTTTGCGCGGTCAAGCCAGATGTATCATTGGACAGCTCATAGTCTACGTAAGTGGGTCGGTCTTTATTTCACCTCTCCCTGCACCATTGGTAAAAGACTGCAACGAATCCGATAATTCATTTGAATTGAAAATTTGCGAAATTAGGGTTGCAATAAAGAATATACTGCTTGTCATTTTTACTTTTGTCGCCAATTAAATGCAATTACTGCTGCAAATTACAGTCCAACAATAAATAATCACATTGCAAAAATATATTTGGAGCACTATTTTCCTTTAAACCCAACTGATCCTAAAAATTTTAAGTATTAGTCATAGAAATTTCCTGCATTATTCTTCACAATGATAATAAAAACAATAAATAATCGACAAACATCAAGAATCAAACGATAAATTAAAAGCTAAATTCGTTCACTCAAGTCATTAACTGCAATTTATATTGAAATAAATTAATAATGAAGTAAAATATGTTTTGTAGACGATAAATTTAGAATGTTTTACTATCATGTTGTTTCTTTTTTGACCTCATTTGGTTTAAGAATTATTCTTTCTTCTATACAACTTGTCAGATCGCCGAAATGTCTCTAAACTCACAAAAATGGTACGCATCAGTTTCTTCCTTCTCTATACCTATTTTAAGTAAAGGACTCGATTTCTTATTTGATTGACAGGTGCCATCTTATCACAGTTTTATTATATTTCATTTGACTAATTTTAATAAGGCTTGGAGTTTGGATTGCTACAAACACAAATACATTTTTAAAATTATTAAGGGAAAAAAAAACGAAACATAAAAACGAAATAAAAACATGACGATGGTAACAACATGAAAAGTTGCTTTCCGTGGATAAAATAATTCATTTCATCTTTATTTTCAAACAAATTTTATTCTCGAGCTTAACCATTTTAGAATCGTTTGGCTTGCTTTGCTGAAGGTAAGCCTTGAATGTCCGGGATTCTAAAAACAATTATTACAGCTCTGCTAATGCTCAAAAATGAAACTTCAAACTGACATCATTTTTAGCAGAAAATTTCAAGTTATTGAATGACATAAGACTTGAAAATGTGTATGAAATATTTCCTCCCTATTTTATCGAATTTTCGCTAAGAATTAGAATAGAAAAATACCGAAAAAGAATTTTCAAAAAAAAAAAAAAACCGCTTCGTAGCATAACCCCATGCTACAAAGTAATTTTGTGCCAAATTTTATAAAAATCGACCGAACGGTATTGGAGCTACGTGCGTAACAGACAGACAGAGAGAAGGAAAGAAAGACATACCCACCTCCAACTGTATTATTAGTAGATATACCCGCCTGACAGACATTTTGTTCCAAGATAGATTGGATCCAGAGTTGTTTCAAGTATTGGACAATATGTCATTCGTTACACTTTAGCCGCTGATTGCTAGGTCTCAGAGATAACTAAAAAGAAATTAAGCTAAACGCCACTTTAAGCAAACTTAACCTGACAATTTTTTTTTACATTCCAGTGTAACAAATATGAAACTGTTTCCTGCGACTATTTCCATTTTCATACCGTTTAAGCCTGAATCAATGGAATCTTCACCATTTTTGACTGAAAATATGAAACATTAGTCAATCTTAGCACCCTAAGTTTCAATGGTACTTTTCTTTGTTTAGGTACATTTATATATTGGCGGAATGAAGAGTTCTGTTTTGGAACCAAAATGTCGTTTGAGAATGCCTTCTTAAAACAGCGGCGTTGTTCAATGCAGTAAGCTTGCTGACGTAACGTACTGTTCGGTGACGTAATGTTGCGAGGGAGTCTGGTATCGATTACTTAAGCTGTGATCACATGAGTGGGGTTCGGGGAAGGCGCAGGCTATGCGGTAGATGTTGCATTGCATCCGCCCTTTTTTTCGTAGTGGAGTGGAAGAGCAATGTCGAATTCTGCCCCGTTATTCCCTCATCAGAGAAATCAAGATTTTTAAGAGATTCTCAAAAGGTGTGAAAGTTTGTGTTCCGCGATGATGTTTTTATTTTGGCTGAAAAAACTATTTTCTGGATACATTCGCATTTCTTCCGCACTGTGATGCTTTAAGCCTAAATCGGCCTACCTTCAGTTTCTTCCGTAGAAAAAAAAATGTCTGGGAAAAGTTACTCGAGTTCGCTAAAATCATTCAGTGCTTTAGTTTGTGTGTGTGTGTTCATTACGTTCAGCGCAACGCAGATATTTTGGAAGTCAAATTGTTGTTTGTGAAAAGTTAGCTTTGCGGAGTACAGAAGAAGTTTATCAATTGTCGGGCTTCAATACGTTGACACAGCCATTTTTAAAATCAATATATTTAACGTGATGTGTTGCGGCTTGGATTTCGCTATTTATTTAGGAAGATTGCCTGATTTTTGGATTATACAGAATAGAAAGGTAAGTTTATATCGTTTTTCTTAATTGGACTTCGTGTATACACATTAGGGTGGTCACTAAAAATCAACTTTCGAATTTCTTTTGCGACACCCCCCTAAAATATATCACTGTGCTAGAAAGCATGTTTTGCAAAGTTTCAGCTTAATCGGATACTATTAACACGCGCCTCAAAGAGGATAAAGTTACAAAAAACAGCGATTTTTCAGTCTAAGTTCGTAGTTTTTTCTCTATAAGAACCAAACTGTTTATCCAAAAAACTTTATTTTGGTCTCATTTTGTAGAGAATTTTATTTTCGTTATATGCTATCGCATTCATTTTTACTAAAAGATCCGAAGTATGTATTTGGCATTTTTCAGATTAGATCTGAGAGAGATATCATAAATAAGGATTTTTCTTGCAAAAACCTAAAATCGTTACAAGATTCAAAAACATTTATTTGCTCATTGCTGGTTTTATTTTGTCAATTAAAAAATATTTTTTGGAGGTATTTTAAAAATAAATGCAACGAATTTCTGAGTTAAAATAAAAGAAATAAGGTGGTTAAAAGGGAAATCAAGCAGTTAAATAGACAGCAAAAGCTCTAATGCACTCTAATATTTAAATTGTATAACATTATGTTAATACTCTTTACATACAAATTAAGTTGATAATGACTTAGATATGATAGCTTTTGATAAATCTAGAAAACTGTTCCTGCCTTTTGGATATATCTTGGAATAAGAGCTGTCTTTGCTCTTTGTCTTTCGTCAAAGAGGAACTGAAATGTTAAATTAATACTACATCTCTTTCAGCTGTATTATTGATCACCATTAAATTACTTACTATCTTTTAGCTTTAATGTTAAATTTGTTTTCACATAATTTATTGGGATACATATTTAAAAGCTCTCTATCGGTTTCGAATTTCTTTTACATATTTAAAGCTCGAAACAAAACCTTATACAGTGAACTTTCACTTATACGCCGCATCATTTATGCGCCCTTTTCAGTTATACGACGATTTAAAATGGTCCCAGTACATTTCATAGCAAAATAATGATGGTATCATTCGTTTATGCATCGCTCTAAATTCTATTTCACTTATGGGCCGAATTATCCCTACAAAGTGAAAAATTTAATTTATTTTCTTTAAAAAATACCCATATTTCTTCACTTTCATCTTTAATCTTTCGCCTTTATTGCTCACGGAAGGTATTTTTCCCGCGTGAATTAGAGTTCGGAGAGGGACAATTATCTATTGTGCATCGTTTTATAGGGAACAGTTTGTAATTAGGTATGCTACAATATTTGTTTTCTCTTTATCATTGTAGTTACATTACAGTAATTGCCAAACCGTGGAAAAATGTCCATTTCTATAGAAATATTCTTATTCATTCTCTCATTAGAAATTATGTTGCGTTTTAGTCTTTTGAATTGGCTTGCTCACTTATACGTCTCTCTCACTTATGCGCTTTTTTCAGTTGGTCTCTTTTGCCGGCGTATAAGTGAGAGTTCACTGTAATCTACTTATTTGTCCAGTAATCTATTAACTTTATTCAGATTGATCTGTGCTATAGTATCCTTTTCACATTATAATCATCTTCATTATCTCCTACTTATTTCTGGACTTGGTAACCACGTTTGTTTTGATCGTTTCTCGAAAGAACCACCAAAAAAGAAAAACACAACTTGCTTTGAGTTGAGGTAGGGTCAGGTGGGGTAAAATGGGTCACGGGGTGAAAGGGGTCAAGCTCTTTAGAAAATTCCTTAAAAATTGTGCAAATAATATTTTCTTTCTGCGTTGCAACTTTTATGTATTATTGACACCAGGCAACATTTTACATGCAAAATAAGCTACAACTTCTACTTTAAAGTTACAGATACTAGCAATTAAGTGTTTGTCTTAAATGACGCTTGACTAAGATGATCATAAAAACTTTTGATTTAAAGAAAATTAAATGGAAATACATATTAAGTTTTTAACCACATAGAGCACATTTTTAGGAACAATTTCCTAAAATGTTGAAGAACAAACAGCAAAAATGCATTTTTCAGGGTATTAAAACATGCGTGGAATAAAATGGGTCATTTTTAGCATTCGATTAGGCTTAGCATATACTAAAGAGCAATTTATATTTTTGCTTACCAACTCATGTTTTGTTGCCATGTATGCATGTACAAATTTAAAACAAGTAATATATTGCTTTATAAACTTATAGTGCAAAATAATTAAATTAAATCAAAACGCCAAAATTAAAAGCACAGTTTTTGTTTGATGAGCTTTCTTCAGAAAATGTTGTTAGGGAGTTAAGCAAAAGTGGCTTATTGTTGCCAAAGAAAGAAGCCTTTGAAACCAAGGCAGGAATTCAAGTGAAACACCATTGCAATCGCTTCGAGGCTATCGCAAATTGCAATCGCTACTGGAAGTCGAGTTACATTAGAAACGCATCTCGTAGCGATTGCAACGTATCCAAATTTGGGAATTTGCCATTGCATTGGTGAGTGCGATCGTCCGTGTTTCACTTGAATTCTTGCCAAAATCATAGAAAAATATTCTACAAAACTCAATTAAATAATGCAATTGAAGGAACGGTACAAACATCTAAGATTCAACAACAAGTGAGGCTGTTTCTTCGATATGAAACAAGGCGAGTTAAGCATGTGTTATATTTTTATGCATGTTTAAACATTTATTATAGGCACACTCTTTTCCCACACCAATAAATAAGAATAAAGAAACTTTAAAGGATACCAGAAGAGAAAACTACACACATGCAGAAAAAACTTGTGAAATTTCAACGAGCTCGACAATATGAAAGATTGCATACTGAAAACGTCTAAAGAGATAAGAAACTCATTTAAACTTCACACACATACGCAAAACTAAGTAAATAATAAATAAACCTTTTCTTTAAAAGAAATTTATAACTGAATCAAAGTGCATTGATAGCAACCTTTAAAAGTTGGAAAATGGGAATAAGTAAAGTTTTTTGGAGAAACAGTCAAAAAAGTATAATTTCATTCCATCATTCTTCATCACAATGTACAGTAACGTGCAATGAAATTTAAAAATACAGTTGAAGTTCTTTGTTTTCGGAGAGAGATGATGTTTGGAATTATAATTCATCGTAAAAAGTGCTAGACATTCCTGGCCCTGAGATAAATCAAGAGGACAGTATTACTTTCAAGAAATGTTTATATACTAATTGATTTTTCAATAATGAACAAAAGTATGAAATTACTGTTCAATAAATTGTGAAATAAATCCTTTAAAGCATGACTCATTTTACCCCACTAGTGAACTATTTTACCCCACGCTATGGGACAAAATGAGTCATTGACAACACATTTTGCAACTTATTTATCAATATCAATATTTTGTTTTTTCCCAGATATTTCACTTTAAATGTCATGAGGAAGAGTCATTTGCATACCCTGAGCAGTTTATTCACTGGTTGAATTAATATATTTTTTTTCGCCGAAGCCTGATTGTAAAAGTGCTCTTTTTTGATCCATTTTTCCCCACTATACCTTTTATCTCTAAATCGGTTAGGAAAATTAATTCTTGAAGAAATCTTTTAAAGAGTATATGGCTTTCGCCATCTATCACACATAAGAAATAACTTGAAAGTAACTTCGTTTTCAGGAAGAATCCCTTAGAAAATGAAGCATAGTGGAATTCATTCATTTTAAAAGCCCTAGGCTACCGCTAAGTTCGCAAAAAGAAAGCTTCAAAATTCGTCTAGATTGCTCGTTTTACTTCTAATATATTTATATTCTATATCTGCTTTGAATTGCTTTTCATCTATCAGATATCATTCAGCCTGAAATTTTTGAAAAACATACGCTTGAGGATCAGTGAGTGTATCTTTTTTGCTACTAAAATTTTCTTTTAAAACAACTTCTAAGATGCAGTGGCGACATGCTAAATATTGAAGTTTTTTTTTTTTTTACAACTGCGCAGGTTTTCTTAAGTCGAAGAGTATCTACAGCAGTGGTATCAAAACACATTGCCCATTTTTAGCCTAATTTCCCATTAAAAATAAAGAAAGACGAAAAAAGCATTAAAAGTGGCTTAATGCATCTAAAAAATATTGCCAAGTCCAAAAAAAAAGTCAAAAAGGAAAAAAAGTAGCATAAATATCAAAAAATTAAAAATTGGAAAATAGGGTATTGAGGTGGAGAATTTGCGCGTCTGTCGGTCTGTCTGTCTACCCCCCAATATCTTTTGAAGGAACATCTCGATTTGATCAAACTTTTTTTGTTGAAAAGATCTCGGCGAGTACAGCTCATTTCCATATTTTATTTTTCAATTTGAACAACTTTTGGTGCAACTTTGAACTGTTCAAACAACCTGTCCCGCGATACTAACTTTTTAGTGAACAGTCCGATTTGAACAATCTTTTTTATTGTTCGAAGGATCTCAGCAAGGATTCTTCATTACCGTATTTAAATTTTTAATTTGAACATTTTTTCGTTTAACATTGAACCGTTCAAGCAACCTTTCCCCACCTAACAACTTTTAAGTGAACCGTCCGAACTGAATAAACTTTTTTTGTTCGAAAGATCTCGGAGAGGCTCATTCACACATTCGCTTTTTGATTTGAACCATTTTTCGTTCAATGTTGAACCATTCAGAAAAAAACTTAACGTTAGCTCCTACTTTAAAATTTAAGTTGAACGTTGATCCTGAACTTAAAGGCGGATTTCCTTCAAACTAACTTTGTAAGAAAATGGCTTTGATAAATAATGTATGTAAAGTAGTTTTCTGAATAATCTTCTGTGATGACTCTGATTACAACTCCGACTCTGCAAACATGGAGGAAATGCAGGCATAGAAAAAATTACTGACTGTGATTTTATGTTTATTTCCCCTTTTTTGGTCTTTCTTTTTTCATTTTCAACACCTATTACTAACAGGCATAGAGATTGCCAATTTCATAACCCCCCTCACCTATTTGTTAGACAAGATCCTTTACATTTGATTATATTGTAATGCTGTAAGAAAAATAAGTGTTTTAATATTGTTATGTCCTTTGTATATTTTCTGAAAATAATTCAAATCAGCTATCATGAGCATTACTAGTCTGAGTAGTACGACCATAGGTAAGCGAGTGGGACCATAACTGGTCAAACCAGTGTATTCCAATTTATTTAAAAACATATACATTCATTAAAATTGAAAGTTAATTAAAATATCATAGCTATAAAAGTGACATTTTTGAGTTCGAACTCCGTTAGAGTTTGTTTTTCCCTGAACTGAAATTGCAACATTTGTATCCAAATTATATAAAAAAAAAATAAATAAACTTGTTATCATGCCCATATCTAGTCATTTACTTTATGCGTACCTTAATTTGATAGAGGCTTTCAGAAAGTCATGGTACAGATTGTCGAAACTTTTAGGGAGAGAGAGGGGCTGTTTTTAGGCATAAATATTCTTTTTCCTTTTGAGTGCAGTCCCGTAATGTGTGAGGAGGTGCGCAGTAGGGTGGAGCGAAAAAAATGAATTTTTGATTTTCGTAAACGGGTACCTTTCATTTACTGTGAATGAGGCTAAGTAACAATTCTGTGAAATATTTCACTTTTGCGACGGTATCTTTAGTCTGCGCATTAGGCCTAAAGTTTTGAAATTTTTGATTTTTTTTAGATTTTTCAAATTTTTTTAAAAAATATTGCAAATGATAAAACTAGTGACGGGTGGTTATTAAATGGAAGAAAAAGGTTTGAAATATACAAAGATTTTTTTTTAAACCATTTTAGATTACGATTTCAGTGTGCACATTAAGCCCAAAGTTCATCAAACTGTCCGAAATTTCCGATATTTTCAATATCGAGCAAAAATTTTTATAATTTAATATTTCCTCTCAATAATTACTTAAAGTGCCTTCAAAACATTTTCTTAATCATTTTGTTGTTTCTTTAAACTACTCAACTCTTTGCTTGCTCATTGAAATTACCCAGGATTCACCTCGAGGAAGTGACCGCACTTTGGGTGCCACCCGATCTCCTCTTTTGCTTCAAACCGTAGAGTGCCCACATTTACACTTATTAGACAAGTCAGGAACAAAAAAGTGTTTCTTTGCGTAGGAACCTGTTTGCATTGGTTTTGATGGATGCCCTACAAAGGCAGGAAAATACAAAGGTGTAATGCTGAAACTGGAAGAAAAACTTGGTAAACCTCTGTACTGGGATATTTGCCAATTATATTTAAATGAACTTAATTTGCGGCATTTTTTTTGCAAAAGCTAGATGGACCAACCGGTGGACCAAAGTGATTTTTTGGGCCTGTTGGACGAAGCTAAACATGTTATACTTTCAAATCAGTTTAGTATGAACCTATAGAGTTTGTCATTGATCAGATTGATGGTGACAATAAAAATGATTTAAGTACTGAGCAACAGTAACTAAGGTAGTTTTGACTGGAAAAATATCCAAAAAATAATGAAACAGAAGTCTAAGAAAGCTTTTCCAAGCCAGATGGTTGACTACAGCAAACATAATCTTTAAACTATAATTTCTAAAAGAGTTTGCAACTTTCGCGGTAAAAGTGTCCTTGCTTTTTTAGGATGAAGTGCAGACGTTACTAATTTAGCTATACATTTTAGTGAGATTATAAAGAGTTACATTTATCTCTCCGGGAAGAAGCAGAAAATTGTATTCACATCCATTCAAAACAATGTATACTTGGCACCCTAGAAATATGCTGTTATCGATATCAATATATATAAAAATGGATGTATGTTTGTTCCTTATACAAATCCAGTTTTTGTCGTTTTTTCATCAAATTTGGCACAGAAGTTCCTTCATGTGCTAGATTTCACATAGGCGGAATTTTGAATTTCTAAAAAAATCCAAAAAGCTCAAAATTTAAATTTTTTGTCTCAAAATGGCCAGGTTCTTTCAATTTTAAATGGATGGAGTAATAGAGATAAGCCTTTAAGCATCCAAATTGATGAAATTTAACGCAATTAAATAGGAGTATTTCCCAACAAAGATTACGATTAACAATGAATTATCAATTTAAGGCTCACCTATTTCATTTTAGTATTAAGGAAGTTTTTATATTCCCATGTGCATAGAATTCATTCAAATATTTTTTAGAGCTATGTTGTATTAATAAGCACCCGGACAACGCAGGGTAATAATCTAGTTAGTTCATAAGAGAGAGCATATAAAGAAACTTGTTTTAAATCGTATTATCAACGTTCAATCTAGAAAATAAACAAGCAAACAAGCTTAGAACCCAAAAATAGATAAAAATCAATTTTTATGTATTACATACACAAATAAAAAATCAGAATACATCGATATGATTTCTTAGTATGATGTGGAAATTACAAAGCCACCTTTTACACGTAATTTAGCAACACAATACTTATAAAGATTACTGGAAACTGGGAATTTAAATATGATTTCTGAATTCGTTCTTTTTAAACTTCCATTAGAGATTTAATCAGTTAAAAGAGCAGTCAAATAGGTCACAAGCTCTTCAAAATTGGTATGTGGTCCCAGGAAAAGAAAAACGTTAGTAAAAGAGAGGATATCTGACTGAAATATCCGATCAATTTACGATACAAAGGAACAATTTAACTGTTAAAGACGTGTCTAAGAAATGTAAATACGTGCTCACATTGATTGGAAGGAAGGGCTCACGTGTAGGATTCGAAGTGCGGTTACCTCCCCGTGGTGAGTCCTGGGTACATGAGCTAGCGAAGATTTGCACGGTTCAAAGTAATAACAAAATGAATATAAAAAGGTGTTGAAGACATTTCAAGTGAATATTGAGAGGAAATACTGAGTTAAAAAATATTGAAAATATCAGACATTTTTGGGAAATTTGATGAACTTTGAGCGTAATGCACGAACTGAAATCATAATATTAAACAGTTTTAAAAAATTATTTTGTATATTTCAAACCTTTTTCTTCCATTTAATAACCACCCGTCACTAGTTTTATCATTTGCAATATTTTTTAAAAAAAATTGAAAAATCTAAAAAAAAATCAAAAATTTCAAAACTTTAGGCCAAATGCGCAGACTAAAGATAACGTCGCAAAAGTGAAATATTTTACAGAAATGTTACTTAGCCTCATTCACAGTAAATGAAAGGTACCCGTTTACGAAAATCAAAAATTCATTTTTTTCGCTCCACCCTAGTGCGCAGCCTCTCTTGAGGCGTGACACTTTTGATGTGATGAATATTTTCACTGTCTGAAAATGACAAAATTATGAAATCTAACTTGCTTACGTTAGTGATGTATAGAAAGTTGGTCATCTGTGCAAAATACTGCTATTATTATTACATTGATCGCTCAAGGCTGGTGTAGTATTTAAAATATAAAACCTATGTATCAAATCAAATAAGCTAATTTTGCAATACAAGTTTGAATTAATCGAGTTAAATATTATTTTACGTCGCTCAATATTAGTTTACTAACTGTTGTTTCCTTCATTGTTTAAGTATTACGGGCAATATATTTTTCTGCGGGCCCACCCACTAAATTAAGGCACGATCCGCCACTGATTCTTGCTTACAACTGTGCTCCACTAGGAAAACTGTTGAAACGTTTAGGAAACGGTATTTGCTTGTACGTACAAACGTCCATGCTGTTTTCAAGGTTGGTAACATCTATGATCTGCTCTTCGACACCACAAGTTTTGAAAATTGCTAGCCACTCTATATTTTCTTTATTGAGTAAAAAACTTTAATCAATTTCTTATCCCAGTACACAACAGCTTCCTTCAAATCTAAACTAATAAATTTATTTTTGATAAGAAAAGATATTTGCAAAAGTGTATGACGTTTCTACTCAGAATTAAATTCGGAGGATCATGCCTTTTGAAGCTGTTATTATCTGTTCTATGAGTTTCAATGAAAATCGTCAAATTAGTCATCTAAGGTTGGCTAAAAATTCTCAATTCTTTGGCTTTAAATGGCATTTTGGAATCTCTCGGCATTATTTGCAGCCTTCTCCTTTCGTCATGGCTTTTCTAGGTTCGTAATACAGGTTTTCGATATAGTTGGCATTACAGCTTTTTACAAAAAATGAGATTTTCCTTTGGTGTAAGACTTGAATCTTTTCAAGAGCTCAGTTTAACTTGTCACAACTCCTAAATGAAGTTGCCCAATACTGTAAGATAAGGTAACTTAGAACTGTGATATTATGAGACATATGTGGATATTAAAAATTGCCTTTTTGTCTCAACTTTATACTTGTTGATGTTCTGGAAACCGAAGGTAGAGCCATTCTCTATTAAATCTCAAGGGAAATTGTCCCAAACGAGTATTAATG
>JAXGGA010023283.1:0-13699 GCA_038373865.1 Uloborus plumipes | reverse complement strand
AAAGCCCAAACATTCGCACTTCTTTTTATAACACCTTTAATTCCAAATTTGGTTTAAACATTAATGTGAATATTTTTGCATAGTATAAGGAGCATTTACAAGACACATTTCAGCCACTTGTATTCACTAGTGTCAGATCACGCTCCGCAAATTATTTCTTAAAAAAAGCTTAACGACATGTTTTGCATACTCATTTGATCTCGCTGCAAGCGGTGTCGACGTGAGTCAACGCCTCCTAAATACTAAATGTCTACTACATTTGCTTCGCTACGGGGGACATTGGTTCTACTTTGAGCGCCACCTTGTAGCGATCCGATAATACTTTTGTTATGGTGATGAATCCAAACAATATTCAAATTAAATTTTTTTGATTGGCTAATATTTAAATTTAAACTTAGAAGTCAACCAATTGTTAATTTCTCTTGTCGCGAAACACTACGATAGGTGGCAGTGCGTTGTGAACCTAGGGAGAAATTTTGCTGTGCTACAAACCAGAAAGCAGCAGGCATTTAGTATTTAGGAGGCTTTGCGTGAGCTCTCCAAGTGGTTGTTCCGTATAAAGTAATAGAGGGACAAATGTTGGAAAAAACGTGTGGTAGTTTGGGTGACAAATGTTAATATATCGCAGTCACTTATACGCGAGACGGAATGAAAATTCAATATTTTCAAGGGATGCTGCTTATTACAAGTACTTGTATCACCCCCCCCCCCTAGTGGAGAAACCACAAATAACGCTCTTCAAAAAAAAAAAAAAAAAACACTTAAAATGATAGAGAATGCGAAAACTGCAGAAAAATATGTGATACATACCACTTTCTATGAAACCTTCAAAAAATAGTTGTAAATTTGTGCATTATAATTGAACATGTTTTCCAACATCTATTATTGATGGTAGTGTGCGTGATAGTGAATACGTACTTTCATGCAAGTCAGCTACAACTTTGACACTTACAAATGCAGATTTGATGCACGGCTGGAAGCAGAGAAACAGACTGTTTGTCAAAAATGCATTATCATCATCAACTGATTTTTCCCCATGAATCTGCGTGGAGATCCTGCCTACGTAAAAACGTACGTAAAGATCTTTTGCAGTCACTAAGGATCCTAACCAGGGCAAACACACGTGTATTAATGAACAAAGTTCAAGTGGGTTCAAATCAAGAGCATCTCCATACATATTTTTAAAGCAAAAATTATGCGCCCTTGTCATGTTAGTAAGTTTCTGCCTGATGTCACAGAAAAAAAATTCAGATAAACTAAATCCAAAATAATTAATTTATTCAAAAGTTCTAGATGGATCACTCAAAAGCGAAGATAAACTATTGCTGACAAGGTTTTGCAAATGACAACAAAAAAGCGTATGTGGTAGACAAATTTTTCACTTAAATTATTTTGTGAATGCCTCATTTACTCAAATAAGTACTTACGCATGGTAATCACTCTTATACTTTTGTCAATTATTTTATAAATGTGGACTATGATATCATAACATCGGCAATTTTTTTAACAATCAAATTTAATTACCCAAAGCGCACTAATTATCAAATAGTTAGCCAGAGTATAAATTATTATCAATCAAGGGAAAAAATCAAAATGAATACCTACATTAGCAAAACATATTCAAATATTGCGGGTAATTTTAATCTCTCCGAGTTTAAAAAGAGCTTTCAGAGAAACTTTTTTGTTTCTTTTTCAGGAAACACGGTGCGTAGAAGATTTCATTCTCTTCTCATGTTCTTGGTTGCTATGGAAACCGGAGTATTTCTCTTAAGCATGTGTGTGGGAGTGCGACGAAGCTAACGCTTAATCTTATAAGTTTTCTGGAAAAGGCAGTGCATATGCAAGCTGTTTAAAAGCAGTCTGAAATCTTCGTGTTGAAAGTTTTATTTTCTCTTTGCCATTGAAAACTAGGTTCTGCATTCCAATTTTAGAAGATTTTTAAAGTATTAATGAGTGCTTACAAATAAAGTTTTCATGTGCAACGAAAATATTTTCTTCATACAAAGCAGGTTTTATGTAAAGCAAATTTTTTAAGAGAAATTATGAGAAAGACTAGGTTTTACATTACTTATATTCTTTTCAAAATAGTGAAGCAATATAAATCCCGCTTGTAAGTGGGATTTATATTGCATCACTATTTTTCATTTGAATCCCAGTGACATAACAAGAACAAAATTTTAATAGGTCATATCTTAAATTTAAAGGAATTGCAATCAATGAATCGGTAAAGAAAAAACATCGTATTGATGCTACATGGTACGAAACATCGTACCATGCATCGTATGATATGCAATCAGTTACCGCCCATAAGCCCCAGGATTATGGCAGAACTGAAGCAAATACACCCACAGCTCGGTATTGACATCCTGAGACTGCAGTTTTGTTCTTATTCTGGGGTTCTCAGTCAAGAATAGCCAATGACCGAGCTGGAGGCAAATATCCTCTTATTGTAGCCAAGATAACCAATAAACTGCTGGATAAAAGGAATTTACCTTACCAGCGAGCGTCCGTAAACTACGGTGCGGCTAAACTCAAAATTTGAAGGCAAAGACTGGGTAGTATGAAGTGAGTTACCGCCCATAAGCCAGGGCTATGGCGGAACTGAAGCATCGTGTACGTCACCGTAACACAGTAACGTATTTAAACTTTCAGTATCCGCAACTCCGTTTAAAATCTGAACTTTTATGCCCCCCCCTCCATTAAAATAAAATAAATAATAATGCGTTTTGAGCATTTTGATTCTAAAGCTGCTTTACGAATTTTGAAAATCCGTAAATAGCTGTCGAACATTTTTGCTTTTGTCAACAAAGTAAAGAATTCCCGCATTTCTGCAACTTACACAAAAAGGAATATTTAATTTCACATGAGTTTCAACCTGAGTTACAGCCCCCTTTTAAAATATTCCTGCATTCTAAAGGGGGCGTGCGTCACTGATTAAAAATATTTTATAGACGAGAACAGAATACAAATCAAAAAAAGAAACGAAAAAGGATAGACAAAACAGATATAATGATGTCTTTTGACAGTTTTGAAACGGAATAGAGTCCGATAGGGGATCCTAACCAGGGCAAACACACGTGTATTAATGAACAAAGTTCAAGTGGGTTCAAATCAAGAGCATCTCCATACATATTTTTAAAGCAAAAATTATGCGCCCTTGTCCTTAAGATTAATATATTAAAGATTTAAATTTTTACCTATCTACACGTTTTGAGACTAGTGACATTTTTGGAGTGTCTCTGTGTGTGTATGTCCTTAAAGGAATTGCCTTTTATGTCAGAAAAACCAATTCATAGATTCAAACACAATTTGACACCCTGATGACTCTCAGACTTGCAGATAATTCTGATTAGTTTTGAGTAAACTCGCTCATAGGAGTTGTCACCGATCAAGGGTGGACCCAGAATTTTTTCAAGGGAGGCGCTATTTATTTTTCTTACTTATTTTTTAGTAAGCAAACTGATTTACAAATATGGATCACACAGAATAAAGGATTCAGACTTCAATTTCGAAATATTTCCGGGGGTGAACCTCAAACCTTCTGCCCCCAACTTCATTAAAACTCGTATAAAATTAAATTTTTTAAACTTCAATATCGAAAAACTACTGGAGAGAGTCCCCCAAGAGAGGAGCGATCGCCCCTCCCTTGTATCCGCCCCTGTCACCGTTTGATTATTTTTTTACAAATACTGGACATACAATAAAGTTTCCTTTCGTCTCCATAGCCCTAGTTTAAAATGTCCTTATTTTTTCGCTAACTTTTATTATATGAGCTTCAATTTCAAAACTAACTACAATTTATTTTTACACTATAATTTATTACTATTGTTTTAACAAAAGTTGTTACATTTTGATAGATATGTTAATAAAAGTATATTCTCTCAAGTAACGATTTTGTCATGTTTCAAAGCGATAGGATTTGTTGTGCTAATATTTTCTTCAAGTTTTAATTTTTTTGTTTCTTTTTTTTTTTTTTTTTTTTGCTGTTGTCTAATAGACTCTTTAAATAATTGATATATTGTTTCGATATTGATTATGCAACTACTCCAAATTAATTTTATTGGAAATTGTTACACGAACTAGTCTCATGAAACATTATATTGCATAAGGTTTCTTTTTTTTACTTCCTGCTGTTACGCAAATATCTAAAGAATATTTTAAAATATTATTATGCAGCTAAATTGCACATTAATTTTTAATCATCTTTCAAAAACTGATTTGATAGTCAAGTCGCATAAGCCACTTTAATTTTTTACTGTTTACTAACTTTTCGATGAGATTGGAAAAACCTTCAAAAGCATGTTACGTGATCAAATGTTTCTACTGTGTATGCATGAAAGGAAAAACAAATTGAATTACACGTGCCTGGCAGAATGCCAAAGTGCAAAATGCTTCGGTCGTTTGTTCTTCCATTTTTTTTCTTAATTTGTTGTTTTCCTTTTAAATTAATTGAAGTGTAGGGAAACATTCACACATCATTTGGAAATTTTGATTCTTTATGAATCACACTTTGAATCAATAATCATAAGCTAGGTATTATGCCAAATCTTCATGAACAATTTATGAGTAGGATTTGTGCTTCTATAATTTATACTCCCTTGTTAAACTAAGCCCCAGATTCACAGTAGATAATAAAAAATGACTTTATAAATGAGCCACTACTTTCTCCCTATGTTGACAGCCAGTTTTTGCCTTGATGATTAAACAGAACACACTCTAGCTCTTATGTAACCTTTATGGATCGAACTGATTCTGTTTCTAGGCAAATCAATAAGAAATACCAAAAAGGGAAGGAATATTTACAGGAGCGTCACAGGAGATCACATGGACCTTCCAAAAATTTTCCTCATTCGGCAAATTCGGACTGACGATTCGGCAAATTCAGGGACAGACATTTTTTTTTGTAATTATATATGCATACTAGCTGACCCGGCCAGACGTTGCTGTGGCTAAGGTATGATTTAGTTAAAAATTTTATATACTGAGCAAACTACCGTACTACCTACGGTCATAAATGTGCAAATTGTCGTCCAAGAATACATTTGTATTTACTAAGGAAAAAAAATAATAAAAAATAAAAAATAAGCTATAATAATAATAATTTGAAAACTTATGATTGCAGAGAGGTACATTTAGAAAATACAATTCTGAGCAAAATCACTCTAAATTTTAATATTACACAGGTATAAGTTCACAAATTACAGTAAAACCTTTTTTTATTACAATACAATTTGAAATACAAAATCACAAAAAAATGAGTATTGTATAACTTAAAAACCCGAAAAGGTACGATATTTACGGAAACAGTCGAATTTTGAATCGCAAACTATGAGGTGTATATTTATGTTACAAAGCAATGTGACGGTAAAAATTGTGTGTGTAGAAATTATTTTAATCTTCGCATCATAAAACAGTACATTTTCCCTCCTAAGAATTTGTTTTTTGAATAGTAAATACCAAATGTATTGTTGAACGATAATTAGCAAATTTATTGCTGCAGATGGATACGCTTAGCAAATACAATTCTGAACTAAATCACTAAAAATTTATAAATTACATAGGTTAAAGATCACAAAATGCAGTGAGCCTTTCTTTGTCTAAATATCCCTGACATAAAAATCACTAAACAATATGAATATTTTATAACTTAAAGCTCGAAAAAGGTATGCTATTTTTCACTAAAATAATTTTCCTAAAAAAATATTTGTGCCTAAATATGAGTGAAAAATATTTTTAAAACATACAAAATAGCATATGTTAAGTATCTAAACTGCTTTAATAAATTGAATTAAGTAAAGGAGAAGTAAGCAAATTCATGATTTATCTGTCATTTTGACCATACCAGCACACCACCCCAGATGTTCAATACCAGCAATTCATGAGTTTACTCCTTTTGCTAAAAAGACTTTTATTAACCGCAAATAGAATGCGTAACGAAACCATTTCCTACATGATTCAGCATAAGCTTTTAGTTTCATAACAAATAGAATTTGCTAGTCTATTCTGAAACGCAAAATATTAAAATAGTTAAGTTGCATAGTGTTGTTGCCATGCAAAGGCGCAACCCTAATAAATAATATAACCAGAGACAAATACAATTAGTTCTCTTGAACCCGGCTTTAAATGAATAGACATCACTAAGTATTCAAAGCGGGAGAGTAGTCTGAGAGATGAATGGAAAATTTCCCTAACAAACGACATAATAACAGTGTCCGGAATTGCCTACAGTGGTAAAATCGATATACTGCTCGCTTGATTCCGATTCAGTCGCATTATAATGAGAGTGGAATCGATAATAAATAGGTGGAATTGATAGGCTCTTACTGCGTTAAAAACAGACAATATATAAAGGAATACTCTCTTCTTAAAAAAATTATTTATGTATATTTTTGTAGTAATTCGGTTCAAATTATTCCATCTGCATTAACCACAAAGAAAATATGTGGGACGTTGGTGAGAAAAACGTTCTTATGTATAAGAAACCTTCTTTTTTTTTCATTTTTCAGTGATCGAAAAGTGATCTTAAAATTCTCAATTACGAAAGCTTGAAAAGCCGTTTTATTACGATATACTTTTCAATTTGTTGAATGTCAAATCATATATTTTGCACTTTCAACATTTTTCTACTTATCACCCATACCCATACGGTCACACCCTCAACGCGTACCAATAATTATTTTTCAAAGACGAAAAGCTTTTTTTTTTAAGTTGATTTTTTATATTATGGTACATAATAGTTCCTTATGTTCGAATTTATAACAAGAACCAAAGTAGCACACTTCGTTTTTTAAAGGTTGTAAAATGGTTATTAACGTTGTAACAACCACTTAAAAACGTTTATAAAACGTTTAAAGGTTATTTATGCTACCTGGGAAAACGCCAAAGGTTGAAATTCACACAGTAAAGTGCAAATATATTCTTAAAAATTTTTTACTTGTACAAATGAATTGAGTAAAAACTTTTGTTTAAGAGCCTCAACATTCAACAATGCAATCAATTGGCAGTAAATATAGTTAGTTTTAATACTTTCAGAGAAGACATAATTTGTTAAGCTTATGTTATCAGAAGAAAAAATAAGAAAAATGTGAGAAATAAATTATTGGTATTACTGATTTGCTTTAATATTTTTGTTTAATTTTTTTGAAGTAGTCCCTTCCAAACCATCAGAGTTAGTTAAGTCATTTATTTCAGAAACCTATCAAATGCCACAAATTAATTTTAGGAAAAGCATTTATGCCAACATATTAAGTTTTTCAATTGAGATTGCAACGATTTTTACTGTAACAAATATACCTAAATGTGTATATCTTTCATTTGAACGAAAAATAAAAAAAACCTTGTTGTGAATGAGCAATTCAAGCGATATATTGCAATAAGTGTAAGACATAATTAATTATAAAATCTTGCACATTTATTTCTTCATAATTATAGCCTACTACCATTAATAAATTAATGTAAGAAAACTTGAAATCATGCATTCTTAATCATAAAAGTATTTCTTAGTATTTACAAACACAAGTGTTATATACATTACATAACTTTTAAAATATTTTTTGAACACATGTCAATAATAAGAATATCATTAAAAAATTAATGTATTTTTATTCTTCCATAATTCATACAGGGGAATATTATACTGGGATTTAAAAAGTTCTCTGTAAGGTGAAACTCAGGCATTAAATCTAATAAGAGCACAGAATCATTGATATGTTGTTTTCAAAGTTTGATGTATCTTTTCTTGCTCTGATTGTATTGTGGATAAAAGCACATGTGACAAAAAGTGTGCAATTATTGGAGCCATTTCATGCCTACTCTAAATGTTTTGGATTTCTTCTATTATTTTTTTTCTCTTGTTATTTAAATGTTCTCCAGACTTAAGATTAATATAGACTTAAGATTAATATACAACGTGCATTTCCTCAATGATACATTATTTATCTCTATTCATCTTAAGTAAGTAAGCAAATTGGGTAGTAAAATGAAGTTTTGATTGAAATTTACTTTTTGGGTATTTTGAAATGTACAACTGCTGAAAAAAAATAATGAAGAAATAAATACTTGGATTTTACCCCCATGTGATTTTAGAAAGACTTAACTTGTGTCTACCTTGTATATTTATGTGCCTAATAGGTAATATGAATGAATGGTGAATGAATGGTAATGTGAATTGAATAAAAAAGTTGCATGAATGCTAAAATAAAACTATTTAGCAAGCTTAACATTACATTGAAAAAACACACAGTTTGAAAAAAAACTGATTTGGTCTAAACCGATTAACCCTGCTTCAATCTGGACAAAAATTTTCTTTTTTTTTAAGGATTGAAAAAAGAAATCCATCATTTAAGAGAAACAAAAATAGCGAGTTCTTCGAAAAACTCAAAATTTCCTACATCTAACGGAAACGATCGTAACGGACATTTCTTTAAATGACGAAATAAATCATTTGTGTAACAGAAACAACCATAACGGACGTTTCTTTAAATAACGGAAAATTGCCCTCCCATAACGGAAAAAATGATGACGGAAATTTCTTCAATTAACAGGAGAAAGAACGAAACGGAAATTCGTCAAATGACGGAACCTATCCCTCTTGTAACGGAAGAAATAAAGACAGAAGTTTCGTCATTTGACAGAAAAAAATAGAAACGGAAATCCGTCAAATATCGTTAATCTTCCGGCAGCACTGCTGCCAAGAAAATTTCCGTCAATTTAAGAAGAAATTTTTGAGAGTGTACACTAAGTGTAAAATCTGTAATATTTGTCAGTTCGATAGCATTCTCACCATGTCGGTAACGCTCAAAGACAACCCCCCCCTAAAAGGAGGGTAAATGTTCACCTTGACCATGCCCCTAATTTTTAAAAAATATTGTTACTAATGTGTATTTGAAATATCCTATTAATTTAATTTTCTGAGTATCTTCAAAAATTGAAAATTTCCATGGTCAAATTAGCACTTTTCCTGATATTCACCCTTTTACAATATTTTTTATTTTACAATTTTGGTCACAAAATCCCGAAATATTTGCTTTTTTCAAGTACATTCTGCATGCAGTAATGAATGGTTTACAAATTATGCAAAAATTTCTCTCACACTTACTGTGAATTTTGAGGTTTACAATTTTCCGAACAGTTCGGGAAAACCAGAAAAGGAAATCTGAAAATATCGATGCCCGTACGCCGTACCGGCAAACACGATGAGGCCAATTTCGGGTAGCACGTACACCGTACGGGCAAACCGCTTAAAGGGTTAAAACAATTAGTTCACCCAGACTCCCAATTCAATCGCAGCTTCAACTTTTCATTTAACTACCATGGCACACGGGTATTTTCTCGCAGAAGTTGACTGGAGAGTAGAATTTTGCGGTGAATGGGGGGGGGGGTGCGTTGAACGAATTTTTCTATGTGGGACATCCCCTTAAGAAATTCTTCTCGGCTGACTTTGCCCCAAAATTACCTATCGGATATTATTTGAATCTAACCTATTCCAATACTTAAGGATACGGTCCTTACAAAGATAATAATTTCAACAATTCTTCTCAATTCTGTTTCTATGAGGTAGTGTAACAGAAATATTGTTTGCTGTCATAGTATTAGCAAAGAAAAATCGTTGGTCTATTAATACAGAAACGGCGAACAACCTTTTTTTTTCCGCTCTAATGTAAATTTGATCACTATAATAGTGCTATTTTTTCCGTACGGGTCATTCCATTTTAAATCAACAAATGTGGTGCGCATCACCATTTTTGATTTAGATGAAAATTTGCATGTGTATTCCTTTTACTTCCCAGAGCTCAAAACAGTGTTCATTTTATTTTTAAAAAATTTACCCTTTGATATATAGGCCATTTTTGTTGTTGGCAACAGCGAAAATTGGGGCGTTTTGATGCTTTGTTTGATGAACTATAACTTTTTTTCTATCAAAGATTTTGAGCTCAAATATAGCTCATTGGAAAGCTAAGAAAAAGATCTTTTTATATATGCTATCAATAAATTTCAGATTTTAAAAAAATATTTATTTTTTCAAGGTCAAAGTTCACGACGAAAATAACATTTTTTACTACTTTCGAGCATTAAAAAACCCATGAAGGGTTCAAAGTAACAAGCCGGTTTTTTCATCATATATTCATAGTCATGGTTACTTACTGTATAGAAAAAAATGGCTTGTTACTTCACCCCCTTTATGAGATATGCCCCCCCAAAGTTGTAAATTTTTTAAAAAATCCAATTTTCAACGCTAAAAAAATGCATGTGGGGGGCAAGATAAAAAAAATTTTATATGTGGTATGTTAAGTACTTTTAACCAACTTTCTAATGAAACAAAAGTTGCTTTGTTATTCAAAGGCGTCTGGCAGATATAAGGGACTGAACTTTCAAAAAATTGCACAAAAACAACACGATTATTTTCACTTTTTTAAATCTTTTTTTATTCAAATGTAATTATATACCTTATTCTTTGCCTTAAATGCTAAAAAAAGACTAAGAAGAGCAATGAAGAAACATATTTAAAGTTTAATAAGATAATTTAATACTTTAAACACCTGGGAATATAGAATACCACTAAACTTGTCTGATTTTTAAACATCTGATTGCTACCTATAACAGGACTGAGAATTTCTCAACTTGCCCAGTTTTGTTCATACCATGTGGTTTTCCTTGTTCTGGCTTGATCTCACATGTGTATCTTAGTTGTCTTTCAAATTCTGAAAGAAGTAGGTTGTTGAGCTAGTGTTTCTGCTGTAAAATCTTGTGAAGCTGATGTGATTTCTTTTCATTTCAAGTTCATTCACATTCACAGAATGTTTTGTTAAAGGTAAAAGAAGAAATTCTTTAGAATCCTTAAATATAAATTTAAATTTGTCTTTCTACATGTAAACAGTGAATAAGTTATGGATAACCCTAAATGCTCCATAGGAGTTTTTGAGAATGATGATTGTAATATTTTAAGTTACAGTAGGCAGTCTACTGTAAATAGTACTTCTGAATACAGTGATAATGATAAAACTTTACTGCACCTGAGAACTAGGTGTAAAACTATTGAAACTGTTTGTACCTACCATGCAAAAAAATTTCTTGCCAAATTTTGCCACCTTTATGGAACTTCTTGCTGGTAGGTACAAACAGTTTCAATAGTTTTACACCTAGTTCTCAGGTGCAGTAAAGTTTTATCATTATCACTGTATTCAGAAATACTATTTACAGTAGACTGCCTACTGTAACTTAATATATTACAATCATTCTCAAGAACTCCTATGGAGCATTTAGGGTTATCCATAACTTATTCACTGTTTACATGTAGAAAGACAAATTTAAATTTATATTTAAGGATTCTAAAGAATTTCGTTTTTTACCTTTAACAAAACATTCTGTGAATATGAATGAACTTGAAATGAAAAGAAATCACATCAGCTTCACAAGATTTTACAGCAGAAACACTAGCTCAACAACCTACTTCTTTCAGAATTTGAAAGACAACTAAGATACACATGTGAGATCAAGCCAGAAAAAGGAAAACCACATGGTATGAACAAACCTGGGCAAGTTGAGAAATTCTCAGTCCTGTTATAGGTAGCAATCAGATGTTTAAAAATCAGACAAGTTTAGTGGTATTCTATATTCCCAGGTGTTAAAAGTATTAAATTATCTTATTAAACTTTAAATATGTTTCTTCATTGCTCTTCTTAGTCTTTTTTTAGCATTTAAGGCAAAGAATAAGGTATATAATTACATTTAAATAAAAAAAAGATTTAAAAAAATGAAAATAATCGTATTGTTTTTGTGCAATTTTTTGAAAGTTCAGTCCCTTATATCTGCCAAACGCCTTTAAATAACAAAGCAACTTTTGTTTCATTAGAAAGCTGGTTAAAAGTACTTAACATACCACATATAAAAATTTTTTTATCTTGCCCCCCACATGCATTTTTTTAGCGTTGAAAATTGGATTTTTTAAAAAATTTACAACTTTGAGATGGCATATCTCATAAAGGGGGTGGAATAACAAGCCAATTTTTTTTATACAGTAAGTAACCATGACTATGAATATATGAGGAAAAAATCGGCTTGTTACTTTGAACCCTTCATGGGTTTTTTAATGCTCGAAAGTAGTAAAAAATGTTATTTTCGTCGTGAACTTTGACCTTGAAAAAATAAATATTTTTTTAAAATCTGAAATTTATTGATAGCATATATAAAAAGATCTTTTTCTTAGCTTTCCAATGAGTTATATTTGAGCTCAAAATCTTTGATAGAAAAAAAGTTATAGTTCATCAAACAAAGCATCAAAACGCCCAATTTTCGCTGTTGCCAACAACAAAAATGGCCTATATATCAAAGGGTAAATTTTTTAAAAATAAAATGAACACTGTTTTGATCTCTGGGAAGTAAAAGGAATACACATGCAAATTTTCATCAAAATCAAAAATGGTGATGCAACAACTTTTTTGAAAATTTGTTGATTTAAAATGGAATGACCCGTACATAAGATAAAGTTCCATAGATAAAAATAGTGCATTTGGAATAATCGGAAAGTTTCATTTGCTTGAATTTAATCTTTAGCTTTTTATTAATAAATCTTTGTAATAGATATAAAAATAATTTCCTCGAAAAAGCAAATTTAAATAACGGACCCATTTTTTTCTACATTTCTAAAGATTAAATTAATATGTTTCAGAGAACGGTTTTGATTCCAAAGTTCATACCATATACTATAATATGTGTTATTTGCTGTCTACGTTTCCGGTCTTCTTATTTTGTAAGGAACTTCGCGAAAGACTTCAAGTTATGCTTTTCCTCTTTCTATTGTTTATTTATTGTTTTATGTAATGCTCTGCTTTATGTCCCTCATTTCTATTGCAAACTCTGCACACTTACGTTGTTTCTGCTTTTGTGTAAGTTTGAGATAAAAGTAACTCCACGTTTGATCTATCTCAATGTTTTCTCAGAACATGAATGTTTTTTATACAAAAGAAATCTCAGTGGTTAGAACTTCTGGCATCGATCTCAAATAGAGTCAAATTTCAGTTGCGAAATACTACTTTATTTATTTTTGATGAAGGAAAATAAAATGAAATAAAATGTCGTCCGGATCTTTAATTTATAACTTGAGTGAAATTTGCTTTATCTCTAAGGGGACTTTCTTTTAATGGACGAAACTTGTTTGCAGCATTTGAAATATCTTTGGATTAAAATATGAACAAGACTTAGCCCTTTTTTACTTGAAAATAAACCGCAGTCCTCATTTTTTGCAATTAATAAAATATCTTTCACCTAAATTAGTGCATAATAAACATTGCACGTTATAATGATGCATTTTAATGTTCAATTATTGCACTTTGTTTCATTCAAAAAATGATATGTCATTTCAAGATAGCGGATGAAATACGAGAGGGGGGGGGGGCATTAATGTGCCATTGCATTAAAATCTTTATACCACACTAAAATTTATAATTAGTTTCGGGGAAATTAAAAATATGGAACAGATTTTTGTAGACTGTTATCTTTGAGCTAAAAATGTTTTGACCTCATTTTTTGTTCAAAATTAGAATCAATGAATTATTTCTAAACTAAGCCTGCACTTCGTTCACAAAAAAGGTAGAGAATAAGAAAATAAACAAGTTGCCGGGTTTGCCACTACGCCATTTTTGGGGGAATAAAGAAAGTTAACCAACATGATTCGGTTCGCAGTCCGTTTGGCACCGATTTG
>JAXGGA010023282.1:0-13702 GCA_038373865.1 Uloborus plumipes | reverse complement strand
ATTTCAATAAGTTTCTACTTAAATGATACAGTTATTAAATATTTCATCGATATTATATACACGATAATTTATTTCCAAAAATGAAAGAAAAAAGAAAAAAAAAAAGCTCAGATAAAGTTTTTTTTTTCAAATTAATGCAGTTTTTGTTAGAATTTTATAAATTTAAACTTCATTACAAAGCAACATTTTCTTATTTCTAGTTTTGCAATAATATAAAGCAAATTTTGCTTTGAAATTCTTCTTTTAAGGAATAATACGCATGTAATTTTTCTAACATACAAGTTAAAGAAGAAAATATTAAAACAGGACCAGTGTGTTAAAAAATAATAATAAACTTATACTCAAATAATCAATTAAAAATTTTATATAACTCCAAAAAACAAAGGTACATATTTTCTGAAGATTCAAATCAGCAGCTTAAATATATTTTTAAGAGTTATGCTAAAGTTGTTCACTTTTTAAAAAACAAATGAGTAAACTTATACTTAAATAATCAACTTGAAATTTTACTTTAGTTCCAAAAAATTAAGATACACATTCTTAAAAGTAGCAAATTATCATTTTAAATACATTAAGAGTCATGCTAAACACATTTACTTTTTTAAAAACAAATTAATAAAATAATTCTTAAACAATCACCTCGAAATTTAACTTCATTTTGAAAAAATAAAGATACATTCTTAGTTATTCCAGTTAAAATGGTACAAATCATGTCTGAAATTGTCGAATTAAGTTTATCAAATGAAGTAATTTTCGCCAACTAATCGTTGTTTTAAAAATTATTCTCTGTTTATTTGTGCACAATAAAGTGTAAATTGCTTGTATATGAGTCATTCATTAAGGGTTTTGAATAGTTTGACCACTTTGTGTAACAGAGGAGATAAATGAGGTTCGAAAAATATATTTATAATCGTAAAGAAAAGTTAATTACAGAACAAGTATAAAATGGACTAAACATCCTAAAACTAATTCTGTCTGCAATTTCAAGAAAAAATATTTTTTGCACCATTAATGCGACTGTAAGAGAGTGGACATCCCACAGTGCAAATTAACTATCAGCAAAGAATTTTAGGCTTATCTTAGTTGCTGATTATAGAATTCAATGTATCAAAGTAATCACGGCAGATACATTACTTATACTTCTTTTTAAAAAAATATTACATTAAATGCAATTGCTTATTTTATTTCTGAAAGGCTTGTAACAGAGAGTGGACAGTTTAAAACATAAAAAATTTAGGAACAAAGATCAATAAGTGATTTTCCAAGATTTTTTTGTTTACATACATAAAAATCAGCAGAAAGGGTGTCGAACGTCTTTTTTGTGCTGAGCATTGCAAATGATTGTGTTGTTGCATTTCAGCTTAATCTTAAATTGCATTTTAAGTCCTAGCAATTTGAAACTGAGGCAGATCATTTTTTCCTTCTTTTGCCAAAGATTTTTTTTTTTTTTGTGTCCTTTATAAATGGCTTATGACTAAATAAGTTATACTTGGTTACACACAATTAGATGGAGAACAAATAAAAAAATACAATTAATTGGTGGTAAATATTAAAATTAATTACCAAAATTCTGAAGTATCGGGACTTTGTACCATTTTCGCTGAAATGACCGATATGTTATTATTATTATTAAAAATTATTCTAAACATGTTAACTTTAAAACATAAATTAATAAACTTAAATTTAAATAATTAACTTAAAGTTTTACTTAAATTGCAAAAATACTTTCTAAAGATGCAAATTAACATTTTAAATACAGTCGAGTCTCAATAGCTCATCCCAAGGGACCGGCTAAAAGCTTAAAGTTATTGATAGTTCGAGTTACAAGCAGTTCCTACCCTCTTTTCAAGAATTTAAAACCAAATGAAAACTTTGAAATAAAGGTATATTTGAGTTTATAAAGCTTCGAGCTATCGAGACTCGATTGAATGTTATGATGAGGGTCATGCTCAACATGTTCTCGAGAAGTTACGGAGCGGCGTGACAAACGTGAACAGATTCTAATAGCAGAGAAATATCTTTTCTGAAAGGGAGGGATTACAAAAATAAAGAACGAAACAAAGTGCAAGATTCAAAATTTCTTTACACACATTCAAACTCTCTTTCAAAAAAAAAAAAAAAAGCATATCTAAGTTGCGACGATTCATGGGGACATATGTTTACATTATTTAGAAGAACACTTTCGCCAATGTTAGATAAGTTATTTATTGTATGTTGTTTTCAATTATAATAAAGCAATAATAGTGGCAAAATAAAAACTATCTAATTACAACATCATTGGGTGTTAATAGATCGCAATTTTTGTTAGAAGTACAAAAACTAAAAATAAAAGAATTTAATAAATAAAATAACTTGAGAATTTATATTAAAAGCTACTGCGATTAATTTTTATGAACTAACGATATGACCGTAAGTTTTTTTCAACCTCTTGTCGCACATTAATCCTTGAAGGATTGTAGCTTTTTCTTTCTAAATATTTTAACTAAACTGTTTTTGAAAAGCTGAAGACAATCATACTTTATCTGGAAATTGTGAAAAATCAACTATTCAGAATGCTTCCATGTCCAGTACAAAGTCGGAGGAATAACATATAATTTTTGTTTTAGAAGCAAAAATTGATAAAAAGGAAAGATGAAAAATAATTACATCATCTAAAAGGTTTATCAAACAATGAAATTTTTAACTGGAATTTTTATAAAAAAGAAAATATTCAATTAGGTCCTCACATCGTACCGGTTAACCCTCACATCAATTCCGGATATCTCCCACATCAATACCGGATACTTTGCCGGATATCCTGCAAAAATCTTTTCCGGATATCTCCCACATCAATACCGGATACTTTGCCGGATATCCTGCAAAAATCTTCCGGATATCCGTATCCGGTGCGGCCAACCGGATCAGATATCCGTAAGTACCGGATACTTAAAATATCAACCGGATAGGCCCGATACCGGATAGTTACCGGATATCCGGTCCATCCCTAATAATCATACAATTCACCACCCCACTCTCAGAAAAATTGGGTCTTTTTCAGTACATTCAGCTCGTTTATTCCATCCATGGACTTATTATGCACTCATCAGCGTGGAATAGGAATTAAACGAGCTGGGGGCAAAAATCCTCTTATAGAGCAAAGAGAGTCAACAAAAACTAGTGGCTAATGTTCCATTAGAACCCCAGCGAGCGACCGCACTTGGCACGGTACAACTCGAAAGTTTTGAGGCAAAGCTCGGGTATAAAGCAGTAAGTAACCGCCCCTAAGCCAGGGCTAAGGCAGAAACATTCAATACACCACCAGCTCGTTCAATTCCTATTCCATGCTGATGAGTGCATAATAAGCACGAAACTGCAGTCCGTGGATGGAATAAACGATATTGCATTTTTCTGCATTAGCCCTGGCTTAGGGACGGTTACTTACTGCTCTAATAATCATATCAAACGCACATCTTCGCCAAAGTAAAGTGCTAATTAAGTAACCTAGAGTGAACTATCACTCATACGCCGCCTCATTTACGCGCCTTTTTCACTTATACGACGATTTTAAAGGGTCCCAGCACATTCCATAGCAAAATAATGATGGTATCATTCGAATATGCGTCGCTCTAAAGATAAATATTTCACTTATAAGCCGAATTTTCAATAAAATGTAAAAAATTTAATTTATTTCCTAAAAAAAAAAAAAAAAACATTTTTCTTCACTTTACTCTTAAATCTTTCGCTTTTATTGCTCACGGAAGGCATTTTTTCCCCATTAACTAGAGTTTGGAAAGGGACAATTCTGTACCTCAGAACCAGACTAACGTAAGTCCATTTTCGTCATTTTTCAGTAGAGGGTAAAAACGATGTATTCGACATTCGTTTTTCCCCTCTACCGAAAAATGACGAAAATGGACTTACGTTAGTCTGGTTCTGAGGTACAGAATTAGCCATTATGCATCGTTTTAAAGAGAACAGTTTGTAATTAGGTAAGCTAGAATTTTTGTTTTCTCTTTATCATTGTAGTTATGTTACAGTAATTGCCAAACCGTACTTGTATGTCCCTTTTCTATAGAAACATTCTTATTCATTCTTTCATTAGAACGTATGTTGCGTTTTAGTCCTGTAAATAGGCTAGTTCACTTATACGTCTCTCTCACTTATGCGCCTTTTTCTATTGGACTCTTGGGCCAGCGCATAAGTGAGAGTTCACAGTATTTAATCTCCAATACTTCATTCCATTAATCACGTCAAATTAACAGCTTTGTAGTAGTTACACTTTTCCGACAAAATTGCATTCTATTAACTAGAACAAACAAATGTCAGCAAACAAACAAGATAAAAATATACGATAGAAGGTTTTTAAAACAAAACTTCCTCTTTTTTGGGATTCAATCAAAACGTTCTAACTTCCTTTTGTGGCCATTCTTAATAAAAATCTCTTCATAAACGAGTACCAACTTTCATAAGCACTTATTCCCGTAATCCTTTATTTTTTCTTTTTTAGGCTATGCTGTCCACGTCACTATTTATTTCTCGAATTTTATCCAAGAGACGGAAACAAAGGAACTACAGAAACGGTTTTCTGTGTAAATGTGAATAGGCATTTAATTCACTACTTCACGGAAGTAGGATTAAGGTGCTGTCTTAAATTTCTAAAGTAAAAAAGCCCAGAATTGAGTATTGGTTGCTTTGAAATTTATTTGTGTCAATGTATTCATTTATTTGTTTGTACTTTTTTATACCAATCCACTTACAGAAGACAAAAAGAGTTGTATTTTTGAAGGTTTTCTCAAAAACCTAGCTGGTTAGTCGTATGTAAAATAAATTTATTAGTGTGATAAGAATGAATTTTTACCTGAGTTTTAACGAAAAATGGCGGTTTAAATTTGTCTGTATTGGTTGTCCGCGTAGCAACCAGAGTAGAGGTTTAGCCGTCATAGCATTAATAAGTTTTGTGTTGTTTGAATAACGCGTAGCGTTGGTAAATATTTACAGAAAGTAGGAATAAAACAACGACTTTGAGCAGAAAAAAAAGGAGTTGATGAAACAATGGCTGCAGTTAATGCTTGGAGTTCTGCCTTAGCCCCCAGTTTGAGGTGGTAACTTTCTGGTTGTTATAGTTTTCAGCGTTTCCATTCCGTTGAACTTTTTTTGTTGCATTATATTTTTCAGCAGTGGCTTAGGCAGTGGAGGGGGGTGAGGGGTAAAACCCTCTTCAAGATTTGAACTTACCTTCAAAAAATACATTTTCTTGGCATTAAATATCGCTGAGGCTATTATTTTCAAACAGTAGTACTTGTTTCTGAAAAACTGAATACACCCCTGCCCCTGTGAGAAAATTTTGCGTACGCTACTATTTAGCAGCATAGTTTATTAGGTAACAAATTGATTGTTCTTAAAACTGAAATTTATAGTTTTGGGAAGAAATATAACTTTTTTCTTTTAAGAACATTTAAAATGAATGAATAAACATTAAAGGAATATTTACTCGGAAAAAAGTTTACTTTTTCGTTTTCTAACACAGCGGGAATTAACAGAACTTAGCTGCTAAATCGTCGTGCACAATTAAATTTCAGTTCATATCAATTAAGTCATTAGGCAGATTTGTTATCTTCTTTCATGCTTCCCTGAAATTGCGAATGTAGTTAAAACATTCAGGAAATGTTTGATCAGTAAACTTTTCTCATCACTAAAATAAGAATAATTGCGACCCGACATACGATTTTATATCCGATCCTCTGCGTATAGAACTGTGCACGAAAAACTTCAAATAGCTACTGAACGGAATAAAAGGTGAAGAAATGTCTTTAAAGCAGCATACAACTTCAAAGTTTTTGCAATGAAATTTCTTGAAATAGAATCGGAACTGTTATTTGCACTTTCTAAAGTTTACTTAAGTTTAGAAAAAAAAGGAAAGAATAATAATAATACACATCAACGTTTACAATAGACAAACTATATTTTGTTGAGCCCTAAATTAAGTTTAATTATTCCCTCTCTTTTTCACAACAGGGTGTTCATTGGTGTAAAATTGTTAATCAACATTGCATTTATTTTACCGACTTCATTCTCTTCAAGGTGATGTGACATAAAATAGTTGGCACGTGAACCACATAAACCGGGGAAGTAAAGTATTGGGGATTATCCCTTCCCTGATTTATTGCTATTCTTCGAACATTTAAGGAACGTGGACAATTAGTTTTGCAGTAAAAAATGCCTCATTAAACTTAAAGGGAGAGAAGTAAAAAAGCTCAAAAGAGTAATAAAAACGAAATTTGGAAGAAAAAAGCAATGATCATTCTTTTGTCTTTTTTTTTTAAAGTCAAAGTAAAATAGGACGGCAATTTTGCATTCCTCATTGAAATAGTTCTAAACTTTATTTGTTTAAATAGAGATTTTCTATTATGACCATTATCTTTAATTAAGTAAAATTCTATTGAGTAGTAAAAAATTATTTTTTTTAAAAAATCCACAATAGCTTTGTACTGAAATTCAAGAGCATTAAAATTCAGCATTTGAGAAGAAAATGTATAATAACATATACTGCAGCTCTATACACAATAAAATAAAAAAAAATCCCATAAATTCAAAGAGACTTTAAACCAGAATTGATTGGGAAAAATTATGCTGCCGCTCGTGCAAGAGTAAGTTGTTTAAAAGAAAAGAAAAACTTATTTCTGTAAGCAACATTATTTCTGCTTTTAGATATATTTTTGAAGTCGAAATAAAGTTCGAAAGTAAGTATTGATGTCGTTATTAGGGTGGAGCGAAAAAAACAAAGTTTTTATTTTCGAATCGTAATAGTGCGGAAAAGTTGGGATTGGTGAAGAGTTACAAAACAAAACAAAAATTTTTGAAATCGGATAATATCTTCCGTTCCCGCAACGAGCCTGAAATTTTGAAAAAATGAAAATTTTCATGTGTTTTTAGCGATTTCTTAAAATTTTTGCTTTAATGTTTTATTTTAATGCTCTTGGACAGAAAAGTTACGTTTGATGAAGCCTTCTGAAATTTTGAAAAATATATTGAAATCGAATAATACCTTCTGATCCAGGAACAAGCCAGAAAAACCAAAAAATTATAAAATTTCAGCTTTTTTTGGAGTGATGAAAAAAAATTAAAAAAAAAAAATGTTCTCATTTTTTTTTTCTTTTTTACCCGGTATCATTGCATAAAGCCTTTTAAAAAGCACTATATTACTCTTAAACATTAATTTTTTTCTTGATTTTTCAGGTATCTTCTAAACATGCAAAACTACCATTTTTACAACAATGAAACATTTTCAAATAATCGAAAGTTATAAAATATTTTCCAAAATTTCTACAATCCAGTACAAAAATCCACTAAATAAAACACCCACTCCAAAAAAAGACTAATTTTAATCACTAAACTATAAACAATTTTAATACCTAACTAATTATATACAATTTTTAATCCCCTTTTGTAGTCTGTGCCTTCTATATTTATGTTACCTAACTTAACTGACTACCCACAGAATCCTTTAACATTAATTTAATTAGAAACTTACTTTAAAATTAAAACTTCTTTAAAATTAAACCTAGTTAGGTTAGGTAGTGTATAGAATGAGACTGCAAAATGCAATTAAATAATCAGAAACTAACATTATAATGAGGTAGGTATTAAAATAGTTTATCGTTTAGGGATAAAAAATATTGTTCATCTTATGAGTGAATGTTTTGTTCAATGGATTTTTGTACTGAAAAAGTTAAACAAATTTAATAATTAGGTATGGGTATGAAGTTGTATGTAAATATTATGTATTATTTTTTTCTGTTTAGCTCCCAGTTATTTTTTAATGGCGGTTTTGTTTTGAATACGCTTTTACTAGTTTCACATGTGGGTTTGTCAGTATGTATGTAACTCTGAATAAAAGATAAAATTCACGTTCTTTAAAAATATAAAAGTGATATATTTAATACTATTGTTAATACTAAAGGCTTAAACTATATTATTACATGTTGATGTTATTGAATGCTATTATTAGTACTAAAGGCTAAACTATATTACATGTTGATGTATTATAAGGTGCATGGAAACTTATAATTTGAAATGGTTTAAAGCTTTATAGTTTGATTAACTCTAAAAGCGTATTTTTTAGTTTTTTAAACTTAAATTTAATTATTTATTTTAAAATAATTTTGTGTATGAAAAATTAGAAATCAACAAAATCTAAAATTTGTTTTGTCTTCTACACTAACACATTCCTTATATTTATGGCTTTCATATGAAATGTGTTCCAAAATCATCACCGAGATGCTTATAGTAACCTTTTAAGCACAAGTTTCTCTGCAATCGTGTTTCAAATGTTCAATTGTCATGATAACATGTTTTAACATTTTTTGCATAAGGCTAATAGGGGTGTGTGGGGCAGTAGTGCCCTCTCCTTGTCAAATGCTTTCCAATCCTTAATTTTTGTTACACCTTGCCCCACTTTGCCTGGGACTGTGTTACTGTGTTACTAGGCACCAAGATAAATTTAAAGCAAACTAAAAGCAACTAAAAAGCAAAAAATAATAGATAACATTTACATAAAACTTTTTACCCATACCTAATTATTAAATTTGTTTAACTTTTTCAGTACAAAAATCCATTGAACAAAACACTCACTCATAAGATGAACAATATTTTTTATCCCTAAACGATAAACTATTTTAATACCTACCTCATTATAATGTTAGTTTCTGAATTTTTAATTGCATTTTGCAGTCTCATTCTATACCCTACCTAACCTAACTAGGTTTAATTTTAAAGAAGTTTTAATTTTAAAATTAGTTTTTAATTAAATTAATGTTAAAGGATTCTGTGGGTAGTCAGTTAAGTTAGGTAACATAATTATAGAAGGCACAGACTACAAAAGAGGATTAAGAAACTGTATAAAATTAGTTAGGTATTAAAATTGTTTATAGTTTAGTGATTAAAATTAGCGTTTATTTTAGGAGTGGGTGTTTTATTTAGTGGATTTTTGTACTGGATTGCAGAAATTTTGGAAAATATTTTATAACTTTCGATTATTTGAAAATGTTTCATTGTTGTAAAAAATGGTAGTTTTGCATGTTTAAAAGATACTTGGAAAATCAAGAAAAAAATTAATGTTTAAGAGTAATATAGTGCTTTTTAAAAGGCTTTACGCTATGATACTGGGTAAAAAAGAAAAAAAAATGAGAACATATTTTTTTTAATTTTTTTTCATCACCCCAAAAAAAGCTGAAATTTTATAATTTTTTGGTTTTTCTGGCTTGTTCCTGGATCAGAAGGTATTATTCGATTTCAATATATTTTTCAAAATTTCAGAAGGCTTCACCAAACTTGACTTTTCCGTCCAAGAGCATTAAAATAAAATATTAAAACAAAAATTTAAAAAAATCGCTAAAAACACGTGAAAATTTTCATTTTTTCAAAATTTCAGGCTCGTTGCGGGAACGGAAGATATTATCCGATTTCAAAAATTTTTGTTTTGTTTTGTAACTCTTCACCAATCGCAACTTTTCCGCACTATTACGATTCGAAAATAAAAACTTTGTTTTTTTCGCTCCACCCTAGTCGTTATACAAATATATTTGTACCATATAAGGCATTCGAATATCACGTAATTTAAGGCAGCCTTTTTTCATGCGAATTCTGATTCTATCTAAATTTAAATTTGTAATTTACCGTAAAATGGGGTGAATCGGAACACTTTTCAGCTTTGATTGCAAAAAAAGCAGTTAAAAGATTTTTTTTTATTTGATTTTTTGGGTAAAAACTTCGGTCTTGCTTTACTTTTGATATTCCAAGCAAAGACAAAACATTTTGAGCAGTTATTATTAAAATATATAGGAAATTATGGGTGTTCCGAATCACCCCGCTGATAGGGGTCAATCGGAACACATATTAAAATTTTTATTTTTTTCCATTTAACCTGTAATAGGTCTCACAAACATGAGTAATGTTGATGGGGGAGAATAAGAACAGATAACTACTGTCAAATAAAAGTATAATTTCAATACCAGTAAACGTTTATAATGTCAAAAATCAAAATAATTTTGAACTTATGAAAAATGAAAATTAATTTTAAGAAATGCTTTTGAATTGAAATACAAAGATTTAACATGAACTGAAGTCACTCATATCGTCCACAAATATGTACTTGTCCTTAAAACTAGCAATTGTGACTTGGCTTAAGTTTTTTCATAGCATCTTCTGGGATGAACTCTGCCTTTTCTTTAGTTTCTTGAAATCTCTGGGTTTCGGAGATTGTCCTGAAAGATTTTAACGCTTATTCATGACTGTCTGTGTACTGGCTTTTGCTATATAAAGTCTATATGACTTTCCCCGCGTATTTTAAGTAAAAAGAAGTCTCCTGGAGAAAAAATCTTTTGAAATCTGCAACTTTCTGTCATTCTAAGATATAGTTGCTTACGAGAAGGGATAAACAGTAATAAATCCTTGTCCTTGTCTTGATTAGAAGAATTGGGGTCAAAATCTTGATTTTTCAAACGGTTTCCTTCAAATAAGTTTGAATTGGAACAACAGAACAAAGTGTTCCGATTCACCCGCAATTTTTTTCCTATGGCATTTTTCAGAATTCTTCTTTTTGACCAATTTAAAAAATGTAATTCTATGTGTATTGTGTTCAGATACATGATATTGAAACATACCATCTAGTTTAAATATAAGAAGGTTGTCTTCATATGAAGTTTGCAGTCTATGAAAATGTGATGTTTCTAGCATCCATGCAGCCTCTTAGAAGCAGTAGCGTTCCAGATTGACAAAAGTATTATTTTACTACTTCCTATGATCTTGCCTTTCTAAAAAAAAATTAATGGCGAAAAATACCCAGTAGTATATTTATGAAGAATTTCTTTGTACGGTCGGGAAGTTTTGTTCCGATTGACCCCGCCGTTCCTATACACCCCATTTTACGGTATATTCATGATTTTATGCACAATTTATGCGCTGAGTTTTTTTCTGGTTTACACCTATTGTCATTGTCTCGAATTTTTAGTATAGTTAAATACTTTAAATAAACTTCGACAAAAGAAAAGTATCAGAATTTGGAAGTAAAAATATGTAACACTACTGAGTAAAAATTAAGTTAATATCCCGTTCATGGCCTTTATAGCTGGTTAACGCAAATGTATGATAAAATGTCGTCCCATCAATGTTTACTGAAACTGTCTTTTCTAGGATAGATCATGTACCTTAACTGGTTCACTTTATCTTTTTTAAATCGCTTTTCTCTAACATAAAAAGTCTCCATAAACATCTTTAGCCTGAAAAAAAGACATCATTGTGAAGTACGAAATAAGTTAAAATCATGTTCATGACGTTTAGCAGGTTAAAGTAACTCAAATACATAAACGCAATATCATCTCAGGAATGATCATTGCACTAGTCTTTCATTGGATAGATCATATACTGCTACATAAACTGTGATAATTCTATTAAACTTAAATCGGTTTTTACTTTACGAATTATAAGCAACAAATATCTTCAGACGGGAAAAAAACAGAAATCTGTAACATTATGAAGTACGAAATAAGTTAACAACTCGTTCGTGACCTTTAGCGAGTTAACCTGTTAATGCCTAGCGTCCCTTTTAAGGGACGGTCCAAAGAAGGGTCTGAATTTCCCCAAAATGAACACTTCAACCAAATAACAGTGTTCAATGAGTACCTTGGTATTGTTCCAATTCGTTATTGACAGATTGGAGCACATAACCATTGTAAAGTCTGTTCTGTAGCAGTTTTAATATGATCTTTATCAAAAATCACATCGTTCACAATCTCAAGAAAAAAAAAAATGAAGTTTTCAAAGTTATTCCCAGCTTCCCAGTTTATGTTTTTTGCTGATTTTATTTCTTCTTATAAAATGTCTTTTTAAATATTATATCGCAGGCAGAAACAAATTTTAGTAAAAAAAGTATGTACCCTCTGGGGTCTATCGTAACTTTTAAGGGACGATTTTTCTTTCCTTAATAAAAACATTATTTTTTACAAAATATTTCTTTTATTATTTTTCCAGTCCATTAAACACTGTTTGTAACCAGTATACAAAATATCTTTGAAAAAAAAAATGTCAGGCATTAATGTGTTAATACAAATATATAAATACAACGTTATCTCATGAATGTTAACTGCACTTCCCTTCTCTGAATGATGTAATCATTTAACTTAGGCGATCACCTTTTCAAAGTTAATAATATCAACAAAATTCAACTTCTCAAGCCGGTTTTCCCTTTTCCTTAAAAAATATCTAAACCAGAAAACATTTTTGGCCAGAAAGAATAATGTTTTAATAATATCAAGCAAAAAAAAAAAAAAAAAATCGAGGTTTGGAGAGATTCTCAGAGACGGAGATAGATTTTTAATCCATCTTAAAATTCTTTTTCCCCGGTATCTCATAAATCCAAAAGTAAATGTTTCCCACTTCGCACTCTCTATAGATTTATAGGGAATCCTTTCTAAACGAAAAGAAAAAAAGGGTGAAATCTTTTAGTTGAAGCTAGAGCGTAATGATTTCAGAAGCCCCTCACGTATTTTCTTCATTTTGCTTCACTATGAACGCAGTTTTCACCCCCCTCTATTTTTTCTAAGACATTTTGGATTTCATGCAAATGAGCAGTTTAAAGGATATACCTTTTTTCGGGATTGTTTTGCTTCTTTTAAAAGATTTTTTCGCTTGTTAAAATACATATTAATATAGTCCCCTATTTTATTTTCGATTAGGGATATATTAGTGATATTTTTGGCTTAAAATTTCAGAGTGAAATTTAACCTTTTCCTTATTCTTTGTGGCTGACTCCTTTATAAAGGTTGGGTACAAGAGACCCCAAGCTCAATGGCGCAAATTCCCCTCCAAAAATTTTCACAACCCTCTTGTGCTGAGTATCACTTATAATCGAAAATACCATTTGTACAACGAACGCGGAGGCGTTGTAGCTCAAATTAGGCTTTCTAAAACTAAAAAAGTCCGGTCAAAAATCCACCGTGTTCATTAATGGTGACTAGGGGTCGTTTCGTGTAAGTCGTGGCTACATTGTACTCCATGTGAACCAACACCTCAAGGGGCACTGGACCAGGGGGTTGCTCGGCTCCTAGCCCGGATCAAAAGATAGAGCGCTCTGCAGGACCCCATCTAGGCAGTTCACGAGTTGTGGAAGGTACGGGAGACCTTGGAGCGAAGTGAAGGGTGGAAAAACTATAAAAGAAACTTTTTAAGAAAAAAAAAGAAGAAGCCTAAATCTGAAGTCTTTTTTTTTTTTTTTAAATTTTTATTTATTTCTTTACTAGTGGATATGCCCGGCGTCGCTCGGGTGAAAATGCAACATGCGAAATCCAATCCCCAGCAGTATTATATATTCAAGGGTGAATACTCACGAAGGAAACATTTCTTATATATTTGAATTGAAAGAAGCCTCAGAAAACCACGCAAAGCAAAGAAAATATCCAACGCAAAATTAGCTATCGAGGGGGAGTTGAGATGAAGCAATAAATAATGATTTTAATGGAGGAAAACCTTTAAAAAATCAGAAATTTTAGGAAGTTTCAACTAATATTGGAATAAAGAAGAACTGCGTGTTAGATTTTTTTCTAATTGGTCTCTTGATGTGCCCAGGGAGGGCACAAACACACTGTGAAATTTTTAGCGAAATCCGACGGGTAGTTTTCGAGTCTATAAAGGACATCCAAAAATATAAATTCCCAATATAAAAAAAAAA
>JAXGGA010023281.1:0-13704 GCA_038373865.1 Uloborus plumipes | reverse complement strand
CTGAATTCTACGTATAAGTTTTTTAAAAGTTATAATACTTAATCAGTATAAAAATTAACTAAGAATGTGCAAATGTAATTAACTTTTTCATATAGCACATTGGTGTAGGGGAATTTACCTTTGGTCCGGAACAGTCCAAGTGATCCTTAAGATGAATATTAATAAACTCATTAAAAAGAAACTTTCAATCATATTCCTAATCATTTAAAAATTTCGATTACGAATTTTTAAAATCATGGTTTTGCAGATTCAAACTTGTGGCATAGTGATAACAACACAGAGAAGTAAAATTAAGTCATTTTTATTAGGGTAAGAAAAAGATTGTCTAATATTTAAAGAAAAAAAGGAAAATGCCAGCAAAATATTTTAATAATTGAAATTGTCGTATCTTAAATTATGGTGCAAAAAAACTAATCTTTCAGCATTTTCTGGTGATAGCTTATTCCTCAGACTGCTGCAAATAACCTGCCTCGGAAAAAACCCTCTCGCTGTACACACTAGTTGAAGGTGCACTAAGAAACTTTTTTGCTAGTTTGCATAAGATAGGAAACATTTTTTTTCCACCAGGCAAAAGGACTATTTGTTCTATTTAGTAATTCTCCAGAAAAGAAAGACTCCATCTCTTTCTTTAACATCTCTTCATATTCGAATTCAGTGTTGGTATTTTAACTATTGACATTTTCTTGTGCATTTGAGACTTCATCAAAGTACTGCCAGAAAGTTTACAAACTTTTTTTTTATTTCTATTTTAACACTACTCCTGTATGTCAATGATTTTTTAAAAAACAATTGGTACTCTGTACTTGGCCGAGTACTGGGTACTCGGCCAAAGTGCTACTCGGTGCATCCCTAGTTCCTAGCATAACAGTCAAATTCTGTTTTAGCAAAGCTTTGTTATAGTGAAGACAATACAGATCTCCAAAATCAACATAGCAGTTCATATAATTTCAGTGCCTGGATAAAAAATGCGAACCATTTTCTCTTCGTTAAAATGGTTATTGACTGCAATAATAAAAGTTCTTGCAATAACTATCTACACCTTCAGTGAATAAGATTCCAGAAAATTAGCATTTTAATATATTCTATTACTAGAAGGCTGGGTCAGCAGGTTTTGACACACGGCAATTTAAACCATGTTTAAAAATGTCACATCAAAGCTCTCATTGTTAAATATTATCAAAAATCAATATTTATATGCTTAATTTATCAAGAAAAATTATAAAAGTTCTAAATATGCAGAAAAGAAAATATTGCATTCAGACAACAGTATCATTGGACAGTATAACTGTTAGCAAATTTCAAGTTGAATGAAAGAAATACAGTGAAGCACTATTTATATATTTCTTGTATACGTTTTTACCTTTTACAGGATACTCCTGATTATCGGCGGTTGGATTCTCTGTGGATCTTTCACTTTAGTTTTCATTTTTTTACAACTTGATTTTCTGAATGCAAAAAAGAAAATGTGTTATTGACTTGTTTTAGCTATTGCATACATTATTAACGTTTTTTACCTATTGTTCAAACCACCACCCTATTCTACAGATAATCTGGAGTTACTGTACTTGTTTTTAAATTGGTTTGCAGTGTCCAATATATGTTACATATTTTCATCTACACGCCTTTTTTGTGCAGTCCTTTAAAAATATGTATAAATGGTGTTTCACTGTATATTGAACTTAATGTCATCTTTACATAGCTATAGTAGCACATACTGCTTAAAATGCATATACAGTCAGCATTCTCATTTAATACAAGAATGTATGATTAAAATTATATGGTTTAGAGTAATGAAACTACATATCTAAAAAGAAGATGAGTAAAAAAGAAGGTAAGTTCTTTCTTCCCCATTCCTTCACTCACTAAAATCTGCAGAGAAATTTAGTTCAGGTATATGCTTGGATTATTTAGCTGAATATTAAGTAAGTGAGTCACACTTGGGATTTGAATTGGGATTGAGACTAAAATAATTTGATTAAATCTAAAGCCATGATGAGCAATCCCACCAAAAATTATTCCCCTTCATACTTGCTTTCAAGATTAATAATGTACTGTTAGGATACAAATTAACATGCATTGCATAGTTATCCTTATGTTTTTAATTTGAGTTAAAGTGGAAAAGAATGTAGAGATGTACTAACTGTCAAAAATGCACAGTATCTTGAATTTTTCAATATAAAAGAAGTCCACATAATGTATAAGTATGTATTTAATACAATCAAACCTTTGTTAATTAAAGCGCACTAAATAACTATTTAGACCAAATGTATTTCGTACAGTTGTTTGTTGTTCTGGTACGACAAAATACTGTTCAAAGAATGATTTTAAAGGTTCATTTTAGTTTGTTTAGTACACCCTTGGTAACTTATGACCTTGACAATGTTTGTCTTTTTTGGGGAGTTCAGTAAAAAAAGAAAGTTCACACACAATTAAAGCAGATTAAATACTATGAAAGTACCTATCTCGATTCAGAACAAAATAAACTCCCTCATTACCTCCAAAAGAGGTAATCCCCGAAGCAGAATACTTTGTGATGTTTTGCAACGTGAAGTCATTCAACCAAAATTGTTCTGCAAGTACTTCAAGCACTGTAAACATAGAAATGTGACCTTTTTTAAAAAGTGATCCGAAAATAAAAACCGACATACAGGTCCATAAATGGAATGTTTGTTTATTTGTTCAGTACAGTCTTAACTCCAAAGAAAAACATGAAATGAAGATTTCTGGCTCATATTCTTGCGAGAAAATAAAAAAAACCCTGTACTATGCCTGGCAGCTAAAAGAGCTGCCTCTGTTCCTCCAAACATCCAGGAGCTCTGACTGGTTTGACACCGCATTAGAAACAATGTTTTCAAGCAGAATAACAGCACATGGCCAATAGTACAACCAAGTGATGGCTACACAAAGATGTTGAATGTTAAATTTTTACCTCATATTTACGAATCGGTCGTTGAGAGCAATTAAGGTGCATAAAACAAGTGTAGCCAAAGATAATTTTCTGCGGAAATCTATAGGTTTTCTGCAAATATCTTTTGTTAAACATGTAATTTTTAAGCAAATTTTGCAGATTTTGTACCATTCGAATTAAATTGAAACTTCCTGTATATGCCGCAAAAAATTTGACCTTTTGATTTTCTGCCCTATTAAGCATAGTTTGAAAGAAAATTTGAAGAAATGTGCAGACATTGTGATAAATTTCTGCAAAATTATATCTTGAGTTAGAAAAATTTATTCCGGAAAATCTGCCTTTTGTGCAAAAAAATTTTCCTCGCATTTGAACAGAATTGTTCTGCAGTGCAAGTATCTGTTCTGCGACGTAGGTTCCAAGTTTAGCAGTATTCTGCTTTAGGGGAGGTAAACATAGTCAGGTCATAGCTCACTGTTTGGTGGTCTACTATAACCAGGTTCAACTGCATATCTTTTTGCATTAATTTAAAAAAATTAAAAATATTTTAAGGCTTGCTGAATTTTTTTCTCTTAATACATTTTATCATGTGTTATGCGTGTTACTAGTTAATAATTTGTATGTTTCTTCAGCAAGTTCATATTCACCTCGTTGGATTTTCGAGAAGCATTGCTGGGGAAAATGCTTTGACAAACTAACAGGAACCTCTTTTTAAAAGCGGTTTAATACAAGGTTGTAGCAAAAAGGTTAGATTACAATAATCACATGAAATTAGCCAAAAAGGTATTTATCTGTTAGCCGGACGCAAGCGAAAAATCAAATTTCGCGAAGCGAATGAGAAATCTGTCAACTGAACAAAAGTATGCTTAACAGTAAACAACTATAGTTGCAAGAAATTGGCGGAATTCTATATTATTTGATTTTTTGCTTTCAGCCGGCTAACAAATATGTACAATAAGTACTGCCAAAAATAGCCAACATGTGTACTAGTGATTGGACCATGTTACTAAACTAGCCATACATGAATATTTATAGCATATTCTAATATAAATATTTGCAAGGTATGCAACTTAACAATTTCTAATTGTAATACTGCTTAAATTTTTATTTCAAAATTCATGAGTCTATGAATTTTAAAATACTTTATTTTATTCCTGTTTATGGATTTCCTGCCACCTTTTTCTTAAAACTTGCATTGTGAGCACAAACTGTAAAATATGTATTATACTAGTGCCGTACTGAATACTCGGCCTACTCAGCTAATTTATTGAGTACTCAAACTCAATACTCGGCTAAAATTTGTTCAGGTATTCGGCCGATACCGAGTTTATTAAAAAAATTGAATATTGTACGAAACTACAAAATTTTTTAAGAAGTTTACAGTTGTTCATTTTTCATAAAATATAACTATTCTATGTGATTTTTAAAAAGAAAGCTGCTTTTAAAATCAATACAGGGTAAAAGATAGAAATGACTATGCCATTTCTACCATGCCAGGGATATGAATTTGCATGTGCGTGTAACTTGGTATCACATATCAGTGTTGTACAGCTTAGCTTAGGTTAGGAAGAATCCAAGTGATGATCCGTAAGATAAATATTTAAAGACTGACATCAAAACACCTTTGAATCATATTCCGATTTATTTCGAATCATTTGAAAACTTAACTGCAAATTTTTGTTGTAGTGATACCAATACATAAACTTAAGTCATTTTTATAGTAGTAAGAAAAGGATTGTGACTACTTTTAGTAAAGACTGATGAGGGGAAGAAAATCTATGAAAATAATTTAGTAATCAAAATTATTGCATTCACAACAATATGCAAGATGTGTTATTTATAACGAGTACTTATCTCCGTATGCCTCTATATTATACCCCTTGGTATATCACGCTGGCTCGGAGACAACAAAGGGATGAATCCCAAAATCCGGTATAACCAAGGTCACAAAAATAACAGTTCAATTAGCATAAAAATTAATGGCCTGTATTTTACTAAAAGATTTGTTTATTGTCATGATTTGGACAATTTTATTAATGAAACAAAATTGCTCTACCAATTTTTCTTTCAAAAAATTTCAAAAAAAGGTAATAAATTTTAAAAAATGTTCTTGTTGTATGTTAAACACAAATTGAAAGAGCTTGAGCTTCAACATATTAAGAATATGTAACAAGGCGCAAGAGAGAGAGAGATTGAAAGAGGGGTACTGTAATGGATGTATTTCGGGAATACAAGAAGCATTATTCTTTTTCAAAATGTTTTTCATAAAATATGTTTCTAAGTAGAGCTAACTTTCCAACTGAAATGGCCATGTTTTAGAATAAAATAATTATGATAGTATTTTATATAAATCGGGTTGATTCAGAGGTAACTTGGGTCCACTTTTGGCCTCTTCACAAAATTCTTAATCCTGAAAAGCAGTCACTTAACAACAACTCATATTTAAAAATGAGATTTTTCACAAAATGTTTGACTTGTTGTTCATCACTTTAAAGCTGAATCAATTTGTCTGGCAGCTAAACATGCCCTATACAATGACAAAATTTAATTCTTTTGTTCACAGAAAGAAATTTTTTTTCCTCTAAATGCGAATCTAAAGTCAAAACTTCAGTCGACCCCTGTAAATACTAAGAAGGTTTCAAATTTATATATATTTTTTTCTTGAATTTTAATATTTTTTACAATATATTTGAGTTTATATAAATGCATAATTTGAAATTATTCAGCACAATGATTAGGAAAAGTAGCAAATCAGTGGTTTAGTACAATGGTTAAATTGATTGAAAAAGAATGATTCTTGAAAAAGCTTTTTTTTTTCGTCAGAAACCCAGGTGGGCTGGGCTTTTCAAAACAAATACTGATTGTATCAAACCCTGTTTAAGAACTACTCAGGTTAATTAAATGTATCACAATTGATCTGTTATATTATAATGATTATTAATATATACATGTCTTGATTGGATATCTTTTTCGTTATCGGTTCTATATCTAATCAAATGTTACTCTAAATTCTTAATGTAAATTTTATAGCTCTCTTCTTTTCAAATTAATTTTTAAGTACTCTCATTAATATTCACCAGGAAACAATACTGTCTGAAATCTTACAAATCAGTACACCTTTAATAAATCTGCAAAGGCTAGTTTGGTACAAAAGTCTTATTTTAAGCATTGCCTTACATTTGAGACCAGCTGATCCACTGAAAAAGACGACGTAATTTTCTCATAAGCTGGGCTGCTTGGAAATTTTGTAGAAATTACAGGTAACGAAATTTTTATACTTAAGTTAATATAATGACTGTCTTCAGTTGTGTTAACTGAGCTGAATTGTTTAGACATGAGTCTTATTTATAATTGATATTAATTACAATTATTTAAAATATAGCTTTACTAGAAATTCCTAGTGGAAGACTAAGAATTTCTGCAGTATAATAATGAAAGTTTTCGAATTGAAGTAAAAAACGAGTGCAGGAATAAAATCATATGTTATGTGTTTGATAGAAATATTTAAAAAGAAATTAAAGTTGAGAAATGAATTAAAGCTCGATATTTCTTTGCTCGGGGGTTCATCTAGACATGAATTGTATCTACTTTGCAACCCTATTGTAATTTTTCCGCTGCGCAAAATCACTTGTAGCCCGGGAGCTAACTGTTGGAAAACTGCAAATCGTGATAAGAAGATGCCACTTGGTGGGAATGTTGTTTAGGGCTATTCATTGAAATTAAGACCCAGAGGCACTTTCAAAAACCGTTTTAATCCAAGACTAGGTGACCCGTGCGGAATTCCGCAAAAAAAAAAAAACTTTAAACTTAAAATTTAATTAGACAATATTTATTGGCTTCATTTGCACAACATCGCCATCTACTGCCGTCGTTCTGACAACTTTTCAAAGAGATCAAAGACACGTTCACTTTTACAACTACTACAAAAGTGATACCCTATATTAAAATCAAATACCCAAAGCTACTACTAAACTAAATACTAACGTTATTGCAAAACTACCATAGTATTTTGAAACAATAAAAGTTACAATTAAGGTTTACCGAGCTAAGCCTTGGCTTGAAATGTCGCATTTAAAATTGATTTGAACAACAATGTAACGATTTTGACAGTTGAGCAAAAAATTTAACTTTTTCAAACTTCAATCGCTTATAAGTCGCTTAAACGTGGATTTTCGAGATTCTCGTTACGCGGCGCTAGCGGAGAAACGTTCTAAAGAACGCATTTTTTTTAATCTTTCGAATGAAATCAAAATGGAGACGATACGACAATTATTTCGCTAGATAGAGTCAATTTTGTGCCCAAAAATTGAAGTTCGAATAAAAAACGAACCAACACTTTTTAGAGGGTGGGTCTAATTTTCGTCAATAGCCCGCGGGATAAGCTTCAAAATCATAAATTTTCTTGCAATTCGATAAAGAAATGAGCGAGTTTCGACCGGGTATAGGATTCGGCTTAGAGAAATAATATATGGAGATGGCGGCATTTTTCAAAATGGAGACTCAAAATGGACTACTGCTTTTGCAATTTAACTCACACAAAAGAGGTTTTTATATCAAACTATGTTTTTCAGGCCAAGGATTTCATTTAGTATGTTGAAAAAGAGCTAAATGTTCATTTTGATGTTTATTTTTTTATTTATTTTTAAGAATTATATTGTTTACGAGAAGACTACATGTAGTATCCAAAATCTTTTAGAAAGGTAGCCAAATTGCGACCGAAGAAAATAAACTGGGAAACCTGGTGATGTGGTAACCTAACCATTCTCAAATTAGTCTCCTAAGAACTCCACACACATCTCCCAGCGGTGCTGCTGTTGTTAGAAGCATTCCGAGAAGGCCCGTTTAGTCTGTGGAGTTAGCGACAAAAACAGCCGAAATATTTCACTTCCGGATACGAGTGTGAAATTTAGTACAGAGCTTATGTACATATATAAGAACAAAAAACCGCCGGGAGACACTTGATCAGGGGTCATGAACTCCCATGATGACGTCATCAAAATGGCCGCTTTTACAGGTAAATACGTTTGTTTAACTCCCCCTAGAACTCCATCATAGATTTAAATATTTCAAAACTCAACTACATCATCTGAAAGCTCTTTAAAAGATATATTTAGAAAGGTGTAATGTTTCTTTCTGAGGTCAAGGACCCACCTGTGATGACGTCATCAAATGGCCGCTCTTACAGGTGAATATGTTCGTCTAACTGCTTAAAACTCCATCATAGATTGAAATATTGCAAAACTGAAATATATCACCCGAAACCGCTTTAAAAGAGCTATTTTATAGTGCTTGGTTTTATTTTCTAAGATAAATAGTTGAAAAGTTATAACAATTTTAAATTGAAAATGTATAACAAACGTACACTGCTCGACATTGAAAATGCAACACCAAGAAGGAGTGGTCAGAAATTGATGAAATTTGGTAAGAAGACAGAGACAGCATGGAACAATAAGTGATATTTATTTCAAAATAAATAAGCAAAATTTAGAGCGAGGACGGCGCCGGCTCAGTAAGAAGTAGGACCACCGCGGACAGCGATGCACGAAGAAACAACTAGGCGTTAAATTCCGTCATTTTCCGCGTAGTTCTGCCATATCTCATAGATGGCAGCACGAGTGAATTCCAAAATTTTTAAATGCGATTTTTACAGAATTTACGAAAAGAATATAGATTGACATTGAACTAAATTCCAAAATTTTTAAATGCGATTTTGACAGAATTTACGAAAAGAATATAGATTGACATTGTGTATGAACTATTTCTGGAATACAAAAGCGGTCAATTAAAAAACAAGGCTCCTGACAAGTTAGTTTCGAGATTTTTAAAAGTAATAACACAGATAACGGGATTAAGGAAATTAAGGATTAAGGAAATTGAAAACTAACTTCAAAACAACGTTTTGAAAATGGATGAAAATTTTTGAACTTGGTTTTTACTTATTCACTTATTTTTTCGGCACACAAAGAAAATACATGCATACATAAAAACAAAAGGAATTTTAGTTTATATTGTTCATAAGAATAGTGACACATAAACAAATTAATTTTTAATTTTTTTAAGGTGATTGCGAAATCAACGACAAAAATGTGGATTGAAACTCTGTTGTAACTGTTTTTCGAACACGAAAGGGGTCAAATTCATAAATAAATCTTTTAATGTTCATTGCTTTTCCTGAGAGGAGAGGGCAGGATTAAAACTATTAAAATTTGATAACACTACAAGTTAGATTTGAGATTTTAATTACAAATTACACAAATAACTTTTAAAAATATGACATAAAATTGTAAAGATAATTTTTTGACTTCCAAATGGGTGTAATTAATAAAATAACACTTCAGATCCAAATTTTGCTGTTTTCAGCGGTAAGGGAGGGGGGGGGGATGTGACTGAAAAAGTAAGCTCAAAACAACATTAGGAAAAATGGATGAAAAATTTCGACTTAATTTTTTTCCTATTCACTTTTTTGTCCGGCACATGAAGCTCATACGTGGGTACATTACTCAAATCTAACTTGTAGCGTTATCAAATTTTAATAGTTTTAATCCTGCCCTCTCCTCTCATCAGGAAAAGCAATGAACATTAAAAGATTTATTTATGAATTTGACCCCTTTCGTGTTCGAAAAACAGTTACAACAGAGTTTCAATCCATATTTTTGTCGTTGATTTCGCAATCACCTTAAAAAAATTAAAAATTAATTTGTTTATGTGTCACTATTCTTATGAACAATATAAACTAAAATTCCTTTTGTTTTTATGTATGCATGTATTTTCTTTGTGTGCCGAAAAAATAAGTGAATAAGTAAAAACCAAGTTTTCCTTAATCTCCTTTAATCCTTAATTTCCTTAATCCCGTTATTTGTGTTATTACTTTTAAAAATCTCGAAACTAACTTGTCAGGAGCCTTGTTTTTTAATTGACCACTTTTGTATTCCAGAAATAGTTCAATGTCAATCTATATTCTTTTCGTAAATTCTGTAAAAATCGCATTTAAAAATTTTGGAATTCACTCGTGCTGCCATCTATGAGATATGGCAGAACTACGCGGAAAATGACGGAATTTAACGCCTAGTGAAGAAACACACCTAGGCATGGAGTCAATAAGCCTGCGGATGGTGTCCTGAGGGATGGCACTCCATTCCCTTTCAACCATTTGCCACAGTTCGTCCTCTGAACGAGGCAGTGGCAGGTTCTGCAAACGGCGTCCAATCACGTCCCACACATGTTCGATTGGTGACAAGTCAGGAGAGTATGGTGGCCAGGAAAGCATCTGTACACCTCGTAGAGCATGTTGGCTGATTCGAGCACTGTGAGGCCGGGTGTTATCCTGTTGAAAAATTGCATTTGGCAGACCCTGAAGGTAGGGGATTGCCACCGGCCGCAGTACATTATCTACATATCGTTGGGCCGTCATAGTGCCCCGAATACGAACTAGAGGTGATACGAAATTATATGCAATAGCGCCCCAAACCATTATGCCACGTTGTCGCGCTGTGGGGCGTTCCACAGTTACTGCCGGATTCGATCTTTCTCCACGTTGACGCCACACGCGTATGCGATGACTATCGCTGGACAAACAGAAGCGGGATTCATCTGAGAACACTACGGTTTGCCATTCTGCCATTCACGTCGCTCTGGTCCGGCACCATTCCAAACGTTGGAGTCTGTGATGTGAGGTCAATGGCAGTCTTCTTAGCGGGCGCCGTGATTGCAGGGCACGTGCAACCAGTCGACGGGAAATGGTTCTGGTCGACACAGGAACATCCAGGGTACCTTGCACGTGCTGCAGAATCGACGTACAAGTGACTTGCGGGTCCGCCACAGCTTGTCGGTGAATCCGTCGATCCAAGCGGTCTGACGTCACTCTGGCTGCACCTGCACCCCTCAATGTGGCTACATTTCCTCTTTCCAACCATCTCCGACACAGCCGATGCACAGTGCTTGCATCCATGTGGGTATCAGCTGCAATTTGACGTATGCACCAACCTCCCCTTCTCAGTCCGATCATCATACCCCTTGTAAAGTCGTCTATATGCTGGAAGTGTCTTCGTTGAGGACGGCGTGGCATTTCCTCCTATCACACGTATCCTTCGAGACAAAAGCCAAATTTCTCCGATAATTAGTCTGGCAGAAACACTAACATGAACATAGCCCACTTTTCAACTTCATTCTCTTATATCTTACTTCACGTGCGTCGGAGAGCTGCGCATTTCATATCATTTGCATAACTCAGTGACGTGCGTCTACGGTAAAATTTGCATGAATTTCTGACCACTCCTTCTTGGTGTTGCATTTTCAATGTCGAGCAGTGTATTTACCTGTAAAAGCGGCCATTTTGATGACGTCATCACAGGTAGGCCCTTGACCTCAGTAAGAAAAATTAAATATTTTATAAATAGATCTTTTAAAGCGCTTTCAGATGATATAGTTGAGTTTTAAAATATTTAAATCTATGATGGAGGTTTAGGGGGAGTTAAACAAATGTATTTACCTGTAAAAGCGGCCATTTTGATGACGTCATCACAGGTGGGCTTTTGATCTTAGAAAGAAAAATTAAATCTTTTTAAATAGCTCTTTTAAAGAGCTTTCAGATGATATATTTGAATTTTGCAATATTTCAATCTATGACGGAGTTTTAAGCAGTTAAACGAACATATTTACCTGTAAGAGCGGCCATTTGATGACGTCATCACAGGTGGGCCCTTGACCTTAGAAAGATAAATTACATCTTTCTAAATAGCTCTTTTAAAGAGCTTTCAGATGATCTATTTGAATTTTGCAATATTTCAATCTATGACGGAGTTTTGAGCAGTTAAACGAACATATTTACCTGTAAGAGCGGCCATTTGATGACATCATCACAGGTGAGCCCTTGACCTCAGAAAGAAACATCAAACCTTTCTAAATAGATCTTTTAAAGAGCTTTCAGATGATATAGTTGAGTTTTGAAATATTAAAATCTATGATGGATTTTTAGGGGGAGTTAAACGTATTTACCTGTAAAATCGGCCATTTTGATGACGTCATTACAGGTGGGACCTTGACCTCAGAAAGAAAAATTAAATCTTTCCAAGTAGCTCTTTCAAAGAGCTTTCAAATGATACATTTGAGTTTTGCAATATTTCAATCTAGGATGGAGTTTTAAGCAATTAAATGAACGTATTTACCTGTAAAAGCGGCCATCTTAATGACGTCATCACGGGAGTCCATGACCCCTGATCAAGTGTCTCCCGGTGTTTTTTTGTTCTTATATATGTACATAAGCTCTGTACCAAATTTCACACTGGTATCCGGAAGTGAAATATTTCGGCTGTTTTTGTCGCTAACTCCACAGACTAAACGGGCCTTCTCGGAATGTTTCTAACAATAGCAGCACCGCTGGGAGATGTGTGTGGAGTTCTTGGGAGACTAATTTGAGCATGGTTAGGTTACCACCGCACCAGGTTTCCCAGTTTATTTTCTTCGGTCGCAATTTGGCTACCTTTCTAAAAGATTTTGGATACTACATGTAGTCTTCTCGTAAACAATATAATTCTTAAAATTAAATAAAAATATAAACATCAAAATGAACATTTAGCTTTTTTTCAACATACTAAATGAAATCCTTGGCCTGAAAAACATATAATTTGATATAAAAACCTCTTTTGTGTGAGTTAAATTTCAAAAACAGTAGCATAGGCCGCCATTTTGAAAAATGCCGCCATCTTGGATTAAAACGGTTTTTGAAAATGCCTCTGGGTCTTAATTTCATTGAATAGCCATTAGCAACATTCCTACCAAGTGGCATCTTCTTATCACGATTTGCAGTATTCCATTGATTTTTGACAGTTAGCTCCCGGACTATTGGGAACAAAATATTTTAAAAACAGACAACCTCCAATTCCTAGGTCTTATAATCTCCTTAAAGTTGGACTGTCCCATAGGTGTTGAAAGGGGTAGATTATCTCTTCAAAAACCATTGGTTTGTTAATGGAGGAAAGCATCATCCACCTGGAATGTTTCAGTTGGATGAGTTAGAAATAAAGAAAAAGGAATCATAAGGGGGATTTTTTTTTTGTCTTCATCAAAATAAAGAAATTTTTTTTTTTCTTTACAAAATGCAGAGAAGAAAGTTAAAACCTGGATTTTCCTGTTACTAATCCTTTTATAAATATTTATAAAAAATGTTTCTTTTCAAGATATTAAAAAAAAAAGTGATCTGCTTAGTGAAAAACAAAAAAAAATATCTATCTAATCAATCTCCAAAACTATTAGATAAATGATCTAAAATTCAGGTACGAAAATCTTCTGCCGATCCGCGATTTTCTGCTTGTATTTTTGCTTTCCTTCCGCGATCTGAAACTTAATGTTGCATTAAGTTTGAAAAAAAAAAAAATCTGATCATTAAAATAAAGCTTAAAATAAGTTGATTTAAAGTAGTAGAGGTTGAAATTACTTCCAACTTCCAAAATAATGGATGCAGCAAGCAGGATTGAAACTTCAAGAATGATATGCAATTATCGGCAAACTAATCTTTCTATTTTGGCATGCTACCAAAAACATAAGTTTTCGTTGTAAGGAGTAGAATTTAAGAAAATTCAGCTAAAATATTAGAGATCTTAGTCAAAAAATCGTTAAAATTATTTTGGTTTTTACGATTTATCAAAATAACTGGAGCCCATGCAATATTAGTTAAAGAATTCATTTCTTGAAGAACACATATCTAATTCATCTAAAATTGCAGCCCCTCCCCCCTTTTTTTTCCTTGGCTTCTACAATGTTGTGAATGACTTAAAAAGAAAAAAGGGAATGTGCAATTAAGA
>JAXGGA010023280.1:0-13705 GCA_038373865.1 Uloborus plumipes | reverse complement strand
GTCCGATTTGAACAAACTTTTTTTTGTTCGAAAGATCTTTTCAAGGATACTTCATTAACGTATCTACATTTCCGATTTGAACAATTTTTCGTTCAACATTGAACCGCTCAATCAAGCTGTCACCCCTAATAACTTTTGAATGAACAGTCCAATTTAAACAAACTTTTTTTGTTCGAAGCATCTCGGCAAGGATACTTTATTACCGTATTTAAATTTTCAATTTTAACATTTTTGGTTCAACATTGAACCGTTCAAGCAACCTTTCCCCAACTAATAACTTTTGAGTGAACCGTCCGAATGGAATAAACTTTTTTTTGTTCGAAAGATCTCGGCGAGTACAGCTCATTCCCATATTTGATTTTTCGATTTGAACAATTTTTGGTTCAACTTTGAACCGTTCAAACAACCTGTCCCGCGATGCTAACTTTTGAATGAACTGTCCTATTTGAACAAACTTTTTTTTGTTCGAAAGATCTTTTCAAGGATACTTCATTAACGTATCTACATTTCCGATTTGAACAATTTTTCGTTCAACATTGAACCGCTCAATCAAGCTGTCACCCCTAATAACTTTTGAATGAACAGTCCAATTTAAACAAACTTTTTTTGTTCGAAGCATCTCGGCAAGGATACTTTATTACCGTATTTAAATTTTCAATTTTAACATTTTTGGTTCAACATTGAACCGTTCAAGCAACCTTTCCCCAACTAATAACTTTTGAGTGAACCGTCCGAATGGAATAAACTTTTTTTTGTTCAAAAGATCTCGGCGAGTTCAGCTCATTCCCATATTTGATTTTTTGATTTGAACAATTTTTGGTTCAACTTTGAACCGTTCAAACAACCTGTCCCGCGATGCTAACTTTTGAATGAACTGTCCTATTTGAACAAACTTTTTTTTGTTCGAAATATCTTATCAAGGATACTTCTTTCCCGTATCTACATTTCCGATTTGAACAATTTTTCGTTCAACATTGAACCGCTCAATCAAGCTGTCACCCCTAATAACTTTTGAGTGAACAATCCGATTTCAATAAACTTTTTTTTTTGTTCGAAGGATAGCAAGGATACTTCATTACAGTATTTAAATTTTCCATTTGAGCATTTTTTCGTTCAACATTGAACCGTTCAAGCAACCTTTCCCCACCTAATAACTTTTGAGTGAATCGTCGAAATAGAATAAACTTTTTTTTTGTTTGAAAGATCTCGGAGAGGCTTTCCATATTTCGCTTTTTGATTTGAACCATTTTTCGTTCAATATTGAACCGTTCAGAAAAAAAATTAACATTAGCGTCTACGGGGAATTTAAGTTGAGCGTTGATTCTGAACTTAAAGTCGGATTTCCTTCAAACTAACTTTGTAAGAAAATGGTTTTGATAAATAATGTTGATAAAGTACTTTTCTGAGTAATCTTCTGTGAGGACTCTGATTCCGACTCCGCGAACATGGCGGAAATGCAGGCTCAGAAAAAAAAATGACTGAACGTGCAGACGATTTTTTGTTTATTTGTTCATTTGTTTTATTTTATTTATTATTATTATTATTATTTTTTTTTTTTTTTGCAGACGATTTTTTTTGTAACAAAACAAAACGAGAACATTTTATTCTTCATTTATATTTAACAACTGGCAACGGATTAAAAGTGAAATTGGAGACATTTTATTAACGGACGAGTTTTTTTTTCTTTCTTTGATAAAGTGTGTTTTGATGCTCTTTGTACTTTTATTTATTTATTTATTTATTTTATTATTATTATTTTTTCTTTTTTTGAAAACGATGGAAGATTTTTTCTACGGAGGAACTGTAACAGTTACACTCTTTAAAAGGTGCGACAAAACTTTATTTATTCGTGAATTACTTTTTACGTGTCTATTTCATCTGATGAGAGGGGTATATTTTGCTTTTCGAAATCAGCTCTAAGTGCTAAAAAGGTATGTTTGACATAATTTTCAGTCTCAGATAATCAAGAAAATAATGATTAGATGCGAGAATGCCGATGTCGATGTACGGGAAAGTAGGCTCGTTTAGTTCTTGACAGAACTTCTTGTTCGACTTGAAAAGACGACGAACAATTTGAAAAGACCTCCATATACCATAACAGCTTAATGTATCAGTTATTGAGGTAACATTCATGAAATTTTAACACAACCTTTGAACTATATTATTTTTCCATAAAATCTCTTCAACAATGTCTTCAAATTGTATGACAAACTGTAATGGACAACATTTCTTTAAAAGGAAAGTGACAATGATATTCACTTTTATTGCTGCGATCGAAAACTGACTGCTGCATCGTGACGTTAAGTCTGAAAAAAAAAACGCTTAAATGATTTACAACGGTATATCAGTCCACCTGCTATAACATGATTCTCTAAGAAGTATTCCTGTGCTTAAAAAGAGCTGACAAAGAAAGAAAAAGTTGATACAAGTACATGCAAACAGTTTGTATGCTTTTCTTTTTATTTCAACTGTTTGCTTTATTACTCGGCTGTTTTGGTGCTGCTTTCTGGGAAAAGGAAAATTTCCTTTGTCGCAAAAGTGATCAAAATGATGCCATTTCGATACTGGAAAAATAACGAATTATATGCATATTACATTATACAGTGGCCTCAACTTATTTGAATCACGGTTGTTTTAAACAGTTTTGATTCATTAAAGTTGCTGATTCAATAAAGTGACTAGTTCAATAGCATATTACATTATACCGTATACCAGCATATTACATTATAAAGTATACTAGCATATTACATTATACCGTATACCAGCATATTACATTATACAGTATACTAGCATATTACATTATACAGTATACTAGCATATTACAGTATACAGTATCTCCCCAAAAACAACAGTGTTGTAAAAAAATCCCCCGTCAAGAAAACCTTAAATACTCAGCCTTAAAAAGTTATGATATCGAGTTTTCCCGCCAAGTTTGTGCCAAACTACAACTAACCTGTATGTATAGTTCTTTTAAATTGTTTTCAGTTTTGCCAGGCCGGAAGCTTTGTCTTGTGAGGTGGTTGCTTAATGAGTAAAAACTTCCCGCCTGGCAGGACTGAAAACAATTTAAAAGAACTATACATACAGGTTAGTTGTAGTTTGGCACAAACTTGGCGGGAAAACTCGATATCATAACTTTTTAAGGCTGAGTATTTAAGGTTTTCTTGACGGGGGATTTTTTTACAACACTGTTGTTTTTGGGGAGATATCACATGTTTTTGCATTAATATTATTTCTTTGCCTGTTTTTTTTTTCTTCAAAATTTACTTTGCATGTTTTTTTTCCCTTCAACATTTTTCTTGGCGGTCCGACATCTGTGGTTTTCTTGGCGGCATGCATTTGGTGCAAAAGTTCAAGGATCTTCTTCAGTCTAGGATAAATTTGAAATCAATCACAATGTACCACCCGAACCGACGCAAAACAAAGCTAGTTGCTAACAATACTACGATTAAATTAAAAGTAAAAAAAAAAAAACCAACCCTTACTGCCGATCTCATATTAAAATGAACTAAATTGAAGATCCCTTTTAAAAGCCTTATGCAATAAAATCAATTACAAATATTTTATTTGTTAACAAATAGAAACTGGCAACAGATGAAATTATAAATCATTGAGTTTTCTTTCCTCGTGGCCCAACAATGAAAACATAAATGCTCAGATGTTGAACAGAGCTAGTAGATAGAAATCGGACCAATTTTAAGCATTAATAACTCCGGGGTGCGATGACCCCGGGGGGTAAATTTTGGGAAAATGTCCTCAATGTCTCATCGAGAATATTCATACCAAAAATCAACACTGAAGACCCACGGGGAGAAAAGATACGGAAAATAAAAATGAGGGGGGAGGGGGTGGGGGGTCGAAAAACCCCCTATGCCGAGCTTTGGGACAAAATAAATGTGGGTGCAAAAGCAGAGCTCCATCCGAGTTACCGTTTAGTCTGGACCCCTGTCAAACAATTTCTAAAAAGTGCGAAAAATAGCGATTTTATAACATATATCACCCCTCCCCCTGAGGGTCCTGGATGTTTTGCTTTAGTATGTGCCGTCAGGGGCCGCTGGAGATTGAGTATACCAAAAATGAACTCTAAGGATCTTTATGGGACTGAGATACAGAGGGGTGAAAACCCCGGTTTGGTTACTCGCGTAAACAGTCCCTGTGTCGCCTCTTTTAACATTTTTTTGTTGGCGACGGATAATATTCCTTGGCGCGCTTGTATTTAGTTTTCCTTTGGTGGGGCGGGGAACCCTGCCCGCTGCGTCCCGTGATACTAAGGCCATATTACATAATACAGTGGCCTCATAGCCTATTTGAAATCGCACGGTTTAATTTAAAAACAGTATTTGGATTTCATTTATAGGTTGCCCTGAATTCAAATGAAGTGGCTAGTTCAACAACGCATGGATTTGTGTTCCTTTTTTTGATGATTTTTGATTCATAACAGCGGCTGATTTCAGTTAATCACTGATTTAATTAACCACTAGCCACTACAAAAATGAGTATACAGTGAACTCCTCACTTATGAACCGCACCGCCTCAGTTATGTTTTTTTTTCACTTATACGAGGATTTTCAATGGTCCCAGCACATTCCATAGCAAAATAATGATAATATCATTCGTTTATACGTCGCTCTAAAAGTAAATATTTCACTTGTGTCAGATTTTTCGTAAACTGTAAAACAATTTATTTTCTTCCATAAATAAGCGTTTTTCTTCACTTTCCTCTTTAATCATTTCTCCTTTATTGCTCACAGAAGGCCTTTTTTTCCGCATGAACTAGAGTTCGGAGAGGGACAATTATCTAATATGTATCGTTTTAAAGAAAACAATTTGTGATTAGGTTCGCTACAATTTTTGTTTTCTCTTTATCATTGTAGTTACGTTACTGTAATTGCCAAACCGTAGTAATATGTCCTTTTTCTATCGAAAATTCTTATTCATGCTGTCATTAGAACTTATGCTGTGTTTTAGACCTTTAAATAGGCTTGTTCCCTTATACGTCTCTTTGATTTATGAGCCTTTTCTATTTGTTCCTTGGGCCAGGCCATAAGTGAGAGTTTACTGTATATTATTATACATATTCGAGCGTGACACAAACATTGATTCAACTTCCCAATGAAGATTATTTCCTCTAAACTGGAAAAAAAAATCAAATAAAGCAATTTTCCACCCTCCAAAAAAGAAAAAGAAAAGCAGCAACATCATCGAAGTTTCTTTCTTTTTAACCACAAGTAATCGGAAATCATGAATCATTATATTCTCAAGAGTTTCCAGAGCAAAAAATCAGTTACAAGAGCTTGTACCTCTGTTGCTAAAAAGAAACGAATGAAAAAGATACTTTTTTACCCATTAGGTCCCATGCGGTGCGTCTGGATTTTTGTTATTGGATTGTAGAAATAACATTATTACAGCTTCAGCTCTCAAATAGAGGTTCAAAACCTTAAAAGCAGACGAAAATTCAATTGATGGTATATTATATATAACGCGAAAGAAGTCTCATAAATATTTCATGATATTCCAGTGCAAAATTTCTATTGATGTTTTATACTCATTTCATTTAAGAAAACAAAATAATCATAATATATCCTAAATAAATGGACAATGACTTATATAAATAGAAGTTAAACAAATAGAGTGATAATAAGAAGAAACTAGATGACCCATGCGAAGCATTCGCTCTTGACAAAATGCAAAAACCCGTTTTTTTTTTTTTTACTCTTCATGGCATAAATCAACTTGTAAATGAATTTTTATGTTTTTTTCGGTTTGTTTTTCTGAGATGAAAATACATCAAATAGCATGTGTACAGAGTATAGAGATTTTAACAATCACAAGGGCTAAGGCCTTAACGCTAAGAAAACGGTTTCCAATCTCTGACACCAACTAATGGCCTCTCAGCAAAGTACAAGGAATGGTACTTTCGAGTATCAGCAGAATTCCAGCTATATTGGATTCATATTACTGAATTAGGAACTACTTTGACATCCCCCCCCCCCCCCAAATCGGAAATTTGGTATTTTTTTTAATCGCCAAGAAAAATACTTGTTTTTGTTGTTGCCACAAAAAAAATGTTGTCACAAAACTCTTTAAAAAAACTCAAACAATGGTACAAAATGCAAGAAAATACTAAATTCGGCAACAGCAAAAATCTGAAAGCTGAGAAAACCTAAATTGGCAATACCAAAATAAGAAAAAACAACCCTAAAAAGTCCGTAGGGAGTGCCAGATTTGGCGCGTAATTTTTTTTTTTGGGGGGGGGGTATATCAAAGTTATACCCCTGAATTAATGTAAGCGGTATTTCTGAGTACCGTCCAGGGCATAAAGGGCCATGAAATTTTCCAAATAACAGCAAAAATGTGATGTGATTGTTTATTGTTCTCTGATAGCGGAGGAAAAATGTTAAAATAATGCAGTTCCGAAAAGTAAACGTAAGTTCAAAAATGCGATTTTTTAGGTTATATTGCAATGTACTTAGAATCTCGTTCCACGTTAACCCCTTCGGCCCTGAATTTTTAATTGGTAGATAAAAAATCAATGAGTGGTTATATATGCTATAATGCATGTAAATATGTTAAATATGTAATATTATGAGATTCTACCAATTACGGAACTAATTAAAAAGTGTTCTAATAGTAGGACACCAGGCTGTTATTAAGTAAAAAAGAGAACATTTATTTCTAAGTATATTTACACTTATTTGGTGTGAATTTTTTTGAAACAATTCCTTTACGCATGAAAACACGATACACTTCACATTTTTCATAATAAGAAGTTGTTTTATAGGTGAAACCTTCTAATTTGCACCTCTGCTGTTTCGAACTTCTCTCAATCATGTGATTTATTAATCATACCTCACATCTCCACAGGGTCTAACAGCTGGGTTTAATTTTTTCTTCGCTGGTGGTACAGCAGGACTATTTCCTGATGGCCTCCCACGTTTAGTAGCGGCTGTTGCTTGTTTTGAGAATGCCAACGTTTCTGCTACATCAAACATGAAATCGAGCAAATCCATTTGATCTTTACGTGTAATTCCTAACGAAGAGGCATCCTGTTTATGCTCTAACCAAGAGTTTGTTATAGCCATACTGAAATAATGGAATCTTTCTCTTCATCAGGTATCAAGTGCGGCAAACCATAATTTGATGGCTGCCATTCATCATCAGACCCATCTAAGTCCACATCTTCTAAATCAGAATCATCCAGACTATTTAGGCACTGAACGGCTTCCAACAAGAACAACTTTTTACTTCGCCTATTGGCTAATCAAATAAAAATGCATTTCAGTGTGCATAATTTATATAAACAGACAATAATATGCATCTACTTATTCAATAAATTCCTTAAAATATAAAAACTATAGTCATGAGGCAATAATTTAACAGAAAGTAGTGTTTTGTTTTGAAACAAAACATGATTTTAGCACTACTAAACACCTTATATACTCTTAATAGAACATGAAGAAGAATGGGCCATGTGTGCTCCAAGGCCTGATGTCCTATTAGTAGAACAGATGTAAAAATCGTAATAACAATTAAATTTACAGTTTTTTTTTTCATTAAAAGTATTAAACTGGTTATGAAGAGTCTATTTGGTGCGGTGGAATTTTTGTTAGGCACAGGAAATTACATATAATAGCATTTTGAGAAGTAATAAAAGCTGCATTTACCTTTCTGCTGCAAGTAGTAAAAAACCGACATTATCTTCTCTGCAGAACACATGCTGAAATCTGCTGAGCAAAAATGGTACCATTTATGAATTCTTACATGTATTATGAGTAATCCACTGGATTTTGAAGTTAAAATTCTTAAAAAGGAAGAATGTAGAGCATTATGAAGATTTGTTCTAATAATAGAACGCCAGGGCCGAAGGGGTTAAGTAACTTCATAGCTATTTGTTTATCTGCGTTATAAGAGCACAAGTCTTAATCTTTGTATGACACAAACGTTTTTATGCTCTCCTGCAAAGTTGTGATAGTATTAACTCACTTTAAACTGGCTTTGAGAAACAAAAAGTAGCTATCGTCTTGACGTCATCAGACTGCCAACGGTGAACACGTGATATATTTGGAGTACTATTGATTCAAACTTGAGTATTTTTTTAATCTTTTTCACATTGTTTAATAATGATTACTTTTACTAAAAACATACGCCGGTTCAAAGTTGAGTGGTTTTTTTCATTCTCCTGGTTTGTTTTTATGTTTGTTTGAGTCAACGATTTAGTTAACGTATTTTGTATTGGTGCTTACTTGAAAAAAGAACTTTATGTTTAAAACCCTGCTTCTTAAAAGTATAAATGGACATTTTCAAAAGAACTGCTGAGTGGTCAAAACATTAGTAATGATAGTAAAAACGCAACCCTGAACGTCTTTCTTGCTTTGACTACAGAAAAAAGATTTTAGATATAATGCTACAAAAGGAACATCAATTGGAAAAATCATTTCTTTCAAAACCTAATAGACTTGATTTCGTTCCACGAGAGAAAATGTTCATTATTTCAAGTTATGAATATCTACTTCCTAAACTAGAGTACACTTGGCAACGGAACCACCGAAAAGTTTGAACTCTAGCCAAGTGGACCATCCGAAGAAAGTTTCAGCAGTCAAAACATTAAAGTGGACGGCGGGATGAAATGTTTCAGTATAATGAAAAGAATAAAATGACCTCTTTTTTTCGAAAATAACCTTGATGGTGGAAAATCTTGCTTTGCTTCTCGGTTTGTTTACTTTCGGATGATTAATTAGTTTTCGTTTTGTTGTCAACTATTGTCAGATAGCAAGATATTTAGATTTTCAAATGCAGTGATTTCAAAACTTTTTTTTTCATTTATCACTTAGTATGTTGAAGTAAAGTTGATATCATAACTGAACTGTTATTACTTTTCTTTTAAAACGAACGGAATTTATTCAGCTTTCAGTGAACTCTCACTTATGCACTGCCTCATTCATGCACCTTTTTCACTTAGACGGAGATTTTCAATGATCCCTGCACATTCCATTGTAATATAATGATAATTTCATTCATTTATGCGTCGCTCTAAAGATAAATATTTCACTTATGCGCCGAATGTTTCGTAAAATGCAAACAATTTAATTTATTTTCCTACAAAATGAGCATGTTTCTTCACTTTCCTCTTTAATTGTTCGCTTTTATTGCTCACGGAAGGCAATTTTTTTACATGAACAAAAATTTGGAGAGGGACAATTACCTATTACGGATCATTTTAAAGGGACCAGTTTGTGATTAGGTAGGCTACTATTTTTGTTTTATCCTTATCATTGAAGTTAGGTTACAGTAGTTGCCAAACCGTAGTAATAGAACCATTTTCTATTGAAACATTCTTATTCTTGCTCTCATTAGAACTTATGATGCATTTTAGACTTTTAAATGGGCTTTTTCACTTATGCGTCTCTCTCACTTATGCGCCTGTTTCTGTTGGTCCCTTGGGCCGGCACATAAATGAGAGTTCACTGTACGTGCAAAAAATCTACTGAAATATCATTAACATTAAAAATTTATTACAATAGATAAGCGGGATTGTTTACTCTTACCCATGATTTCTGCACAAGATATGTTTTAATCAACCAAAGTAATGCAATTCTATCACTGTTGGTTTATTGGCATCAGCGGAAATACAAAAACGATTTCTAAGAAGCTGCTATAGTTGGGTAATGAAACATTATTCAGTGAACTCTCACTTATACACCGCCTCATTTATGCGCCTTTTTCACTTATACGACGATTTTAAATGGTCCGAGCACATTCCATAGCAAATAATGATAGTATCATTCGTTTATGCGTCGCTCGAAAGATGAATATTTCCCTTATGCGCCGAATTTTCCGTGAAACGTCAAAAATATAATTTATTTTCTTTAAAAAATAAGCATTTTTTCCGTACAAACTAGAATTCGAAGAGAGACAATTATTTATTATGGATCGTTTTAAAAGAAACATTTTGTAATTAGGTATGCTACAATTTGTTTTTTCATTATCATTGTAGTTACGTTACAATAATTGACAAACCGTAGTAATATGTCCCTTGTCTATAGAAACATTCTTATTCATTCTCTCATTAGAATCTATGTTGCGTTTGAGTCCTTCAAATATGCTTGTTCACTTATAAGCCCCTCTCACTTATGCGCCTTTTTCTGTTGGTCCCTTGGGCCGGCGCATAAGTGAGAGTTCACTGTATATATTTAGCTACATTAGATGGACAACAGTTGCCAAGCTTCAGCTTAAGAGTGCTTTCAGTCAATGGCAATTTCACGGTAACAGCTCAACCAGTTTTTACAAAACAGCTTACAAAAACAAGAAATAAGTTAAATCTTTGTCTTTTTTAACAACAAAATTTATGAAGAACACGGTCTTTACTTCTGTATAATGCAGTTCAATTTTGATGATTTCGAAAAAAATATTTAAATAAGATTATTTTCTACGAAACGGAGAATATTTCGTAAGAGATACGTTCGTTTCGGAGCCCAATATCGTCATATAAATGCTGTTCCTGGCAACCTTCAAAATTTACGAGCATTTTGCAGAAGGAGAGTTCATGTTCTTCATAAAATTCATTCAATGCAAGAAGTATTAAGATATTTGGAGTCTTCACTGACTTTAGCAATGACCTACAACAAACCGATATCTCTAAAATAAATAATCAACAAGAAGTTCTGTCAAGAACTAAACGAGCCTACTTTCCCTTACATCGAAATCGGCATTGTAGCATCTGATCAATATTCTCTTGATTAGCTGAAACTGAAAATTATGTCAAACATACCTCTATAGCACTTAAAGCTGATTTCTAAAAGCAAAATATACCCCTCTCATCAGATGAAATAGACACGTAAAAATTAAATAAACGAGTCAATTAAGTTTTGTCGCACCTTTTAAAGAATAACTGTTATAGTTCTTCCGTAGAAAAATTCCACAATCGTTTTCAAAATAAAAAAAAATAAACAAATAAAATAAAAGTACAAAGAACTTCAAAACACATTTTATCAAAGAAAGAAAAAAAAAACTCGTTCGTTAATAAAATGTCTTGAATTTCATTTTTAATCCGTTGCCAGTTGTTAAATATAAATAAAGAATAAAATGCTCTCGTGAATGAAAAATTTTTGTTAACAAAAAAAAAAAAAAATATCGTCTGCCAAAAAAAAATCATAATAATAATAAATTATACAAAACAAATAAATAAATAAACAAAAAATCGTCTGCCCAGTCAGTCATTTTTTTCTGAGCCTGCATTTCCGCCATGTCTGCGGAGTCGGAGTCGGAATCAGAGTCCTCACAGAAGATTATTCAGAAAAGTACTTTACAATACATTATTTATCAAAACCATTTTCTTACAAAGTTAGTTTGAAGGAAATCCGCCTTGAAGTTCAGAATCAACATTCAATTTAAATTTCTTCGTAGGCGCTCATGTTAAAATTTTTTCTGAACGGTTCATCATTGAACGAAAAATGGTTCAAATTGAAAAGTGAAATATGGGAAGGAGCCTCTCCGAGATCTTTCGAACAAAAAAAAGTTTATTCAATTCCGACGGTTCACTTAAAAGTTATTAGGTGGGGAAAGGTTGTTTGAACGGTTCAATGTTGAACGAAAAAAATGTTCAAATTGAAAATTTAAATACGGTAATGAAACATCCTTGCCGAGATCTTTCGAACAAAAAAAAGTTTGTTTAAATCGGACTGTTCACTCAAAAGTTATTAGGTGTGAGAGCTTTTTTGAACGGTTCAATGTTGAACGAAAAAATTGTTCAAATCAAAAATGTAGGTACGGGAATGAAGTATCTTTGAAAAGATCTTTCGAACAAAAAAAAGTTCGTTCAAATCGGACTGTTCATTCAAAAGTTAGTATCGCGGGACCGGTTATTTGAACGGCTCAAATTTGAACCAAAAATTGTTCAAATCAAAAAATCAAATATGGGAATGAGCTGTACTCGCCGAGATCTTTCCAACAAAAAAAAGTTTGTCCAAATCGGAATGTTCATTCAAAAGTTATTAGGGGGGACAGACAGACCGACAGACCGACCGACAGACACACAAATTCCCCATCTCAATACCCTACTTTCAAATTTTTAATTTTTCGATATTTATTTCATTTTTTTTGTTTCTTTTTGACTTTTTTTTACTTGGCGATATTTTTTTTACTTGGCGATATTTTTTGGACTTGGCGACATTTTTTGGACTTGGCGACATTTTTAGATGCATTAAGCCAATTTTAATGCTTTTTTCGTTTCTTTTATTTTTAACGGGAAAGTAGGCTAAAAAGATACCTTTGTTTAATCGATGAGAAAAAATACCAATTGAATTTCAATGCTTTGGTTGGTTAACTTCTAGGAAACTTTTCGTATAAAACATTCGTAAGAGCATTCTTTAAAAGTATTTTTAAATTAAATTAAATCGAGACGCACGAATGTGTCTTCTTAAACTTCTATTAGCGTGGGAAAAGGATGGCTAGTCTAGTTTTCTTCGGATTTTTTCTTAGAAGTTAAATTTATAAACGTGATCATTGTACTCCTTGTGGTGTATAATCATTTGAAATTTTGGGAATTAACTATGAATCTTGTTAATTAAAACAGTCATACCAATTCGAAAATGTTTATGATAAAGAAAATACTGATAATTTAAGATTACTTTAAATCAGTTTTGAGAATTTCTTTAGAAGTATGATTGAATTTATTAGGCAAAGCATTATACGGAATCTAAACTTTTCATAATCATAATAATTCAAATTGTCAGTTCTGGGACTTTCTTCAAAAAAAAGGGGGGGGGGGAGAAATTGCAATTTAAAATTGAATCGTTTATTTCAAAAAGGTAACATCTCTATTTTGATCTCCTCTGTCTCTTTAGAAAATTAAACAGCGCACGGTTATATTTTTGAATGTCATAATCAATGGTTATTTGGTAAATTATTGCAGTAATTATGTACTTAACTAAAGGCATTTTTTCATTGATTATGACATTCAAAAATATAACCGTGCGCTGTTTAATTTTCTAATGAGACAGAGGAGATCAAAATAGAGATGTTACCTTTTCGAAATAAACGATTCAATTATTACTCCAATTTTGAGTCACTTGTGATAAAAATGATGCCAATTACCAAGGTTATATTATGATTCCAAAGTTTCAAAATTATTTTAGAGGAACTGTTGAACACATTTAAAAGTACTATTTAACGGTACAATGGTAGTAACTAATCATTATAAAAAATATTGAATTCTGTAATAAGGAAATTTTCGTAATTTCTATATCGGAGTTATTGAAAACAAACGTAACGATTTTAAACTTGTTGTGATTATGACACTTAAAGCAATTTTAGAATGTGTTAGGAATTTTTTCAGATCAATGATTTAATTCGTTATTTATAACTATCATCTTAATTTTGAGTAGATATGTTTAAGACGAATCTTATGAATTTAAAATACTCTGATTCCGAAATTGGGAGATTTTCTTTAGCGAAATGGTTGAATTTCTGTTTTTTAAAACTTTTTTTGTCGGTTCTGAACTAATTTTCTCTCTCTTAAAGTAATCTTTCTAGCTCTAAACCCATAATATTTATGTTTTAACATTAATCCGAATGCACTCTTTAAACGTATCAGAGAAAAACGCAATGCAATTTAGTACTGTTGTATTATCTGAGTTATAAAATCAGCTAACTTGACTTAATTCGTGTATGGACAGACATCAGAATGACCAAAATAGCACATTTGAGC
>JAXGGA010023279.1:0-13707 GCA_038373865.1 Uloborus plumipes | reverse complement strand
CCCTCTTTTCAATGAGCATTTTGTGTCCTGACTGCAAAAGAGCTTGTGCGGAACATACTACTGCCATATTATTCCTCTTAACCACAGTTCTTAGTTTCATACCTTGGCTTCTATAATTAAATGGTAACTGTTATCCAATGCTTTTTGTAGCTATTTTCTCTTAGCTTCTAAGCTGTTTACTTCATCATTACATTTCTTCTTTAAATTTAGAGCCTCTGTTTTTTTTTCTTCTTTTTTTTTTTCTTTAAGCTTGCTTTGTACATGTTGTGAGCTTCCCGAAAAGATTTCAACAACTTAAGCGTTACAGAATGGTCGTCACATCACCACCCCTGCATCAGATTTCTGCCTTAACAGTACGAAGGCTATTTATCCTATGCTCATTCAAAGAAGAACAAGAAGTAGTGACATAACGATGATTAACAGAAAATCCCCGTTCTACATCAGCTTGACCCTGATTTTTTCACAAAACTGTTTTAACGAGTTCCGAAAGCAAAGGGTACTTGAAATTGTCAAGATTATTTTTCATCATTAATATTTTACCCCAATAATCATCAATTTGTTTGATGCAACCAGAAGGCGTTTGTATATTTACTGAATTATCAGTTTCCTCATTTACATAAATCTTCCTTTTTTCACACAGTTTATCTACGCTCTCCTTTTTAATCACAGCAGGCATTTGCTCAACAACTTTCATTAAATTGTTCACTGAACCTAGTTCTTGCTTGACTAAAGGATGTAAAATATGAATATTCTTTAGCAAAACACTATTTAAGGCAGGGGTGCCCCCCCCCCCCCCCAAGCTCAATGGCGCAAAACCCTCCAACCCCAAAAAAAAAATTCACAACCCTCTTGTGCTTTTCGTTTTTATTTTTACCCCTTTTTTTATTTTGTTTATTTTTTTAAACTATAACTATTATTTTTTTTATATATTTTAACTTTTTAAAAGTTCGAATTATGTGCAGAATAGAATCGCTCTTTTTTCCCTTCCAGACATTCCAAGCACATACATACGAATACAAAAAAATAAATAAATAAATAAATTAAATTAAATAAATAAATAAATAGTAATCAAGAAATAAAGAAAATAATAAAGAAATAAAAGCAAGAATTTAAATTAAAAAATTAATTAATGAATAATTTTTGTTTAAAAAAATCAGTAAATAATTTAAATCCAAAAAATAAATTAATAAATAACTTAAATAAATAAATTAGTTTAAAAAAATCCCCCCCCCCCCCAAATTTTTGATGGAGCAACTTGCGCCATAATCCCCCCCTGTGGGCACCCTTGATTTAAGGGTAGGTGCTTCAACAAATAATGAGGAATCTGCATGCATTTTTTTTATTTTTTTAAATGAAAGTTCAGGTCATTTCATGACGATAGACACCAATTTCAGTTCAATCGGATGATTAGTTATTTTGCAATTAATTCTTAAAATCACCCGATAAGCCCCGCCCCCTATTTTCCCCATCTCCGCTGATGCCCGGCTGATGAGGTCGCAATTCACTTTACTCCTTCTCACCCTGTGCGCTCGCTCGTAAGTTCCCAATAGAACCGGGTCTCCAACGTTTTGCCCACGGGCCACTTTTGAAAATTACAAGGCTTGAGGCCAGTCCACCCCTCCCCCCTCCCATCGCCTCATTACTGAATATTCCAACTAGGCCGCGGCCTAGGGCCCCCAAATGGCTAAAATTGTTGTAGTCAATGCCTAAATTTGTTTTATCCCATGCTTAAAATTGAAAAGATTCATTATGGAGGGCCCAAAAAAAAGTATTTGGCCTAGGGCCCCGTGATATCTTAATCAGGCCCTGCCCCCTCCTAAATAGATATATAGCTCATCATACACATCGTAATTTAGAATCAGATACATTTTTTGTATTAGAAACAGTTGAAATATATGTAATAACTGATGCACCATAGTGCGCCTCGTACTTGGGGACAAGGGGAGGGGATGTCCCCTCATTTATAAAAGGAAAAGGGCCCTTCCCCCTCACTTTTTCAGAATAAAAAAGTAATGATCGATTGAAATCTTTTTACCCGACTACGGCAAAGCCTAAAGGAAGGGTTATGTTTTTATCAGTCTGGCTATGTTTGTGGTTAAGGATGTTCCACCATAGCTCCTGAACTATTCATTTGATTTTGATGAATGAGGTGCCAATCGATTCGTTTTCGAGTCTCGAGTGTCATAGGCTACTTTTTACTACAATTTAACAAGAGGAAAAATCGATTATTCCTAGACAAGCACCGATTTTTACCGATATTTTTGTAGCTAAGTGTGTTTCAGTTCAAACAAAAGTCGCAATCAACAATGAATTTCCAGTTTAAGGCTGACCTAGATTTTAGCATGAAATTAATTAAAAGCCATTATAAAACCCGACGACAAACTTGATCAAACTGTTCGGATAATTTCTAGCTCGGTTGGGGCCGGGGCACAGGACATTTCCGCCGCAAAATTTATCTCTATCATCCCCCTCATGAGACATTTTCGCCGCGTCTCTCCCCGCCGTTTCTGTACGACAGGACAAATCCGCCGATTGAGCTGGTAGAGTGTAATATTTGGCGAACTAAAATTGGCGAAGTTTAAATTGTTTTACACTGCACTGTGCTTTTTTTTTTTTGACTTCTTTGCGATCCCCCCCCCCCTCTAATATGAGTAGTCCGGAAATAAATTGCGCTTTTTTAATTTGGTCTTTGTCGCCAAATGAAGATGTGACGCCAAGAATGAAAATTTTAAACCAGTAACACCTTTCTCACCCTTGGAAATGGCACGGCGGATTTGTCCTGTGCCAGTCAGAAGGGGAATAGGAGTCGCGGCGGAAATGTCCCATGCGGGAAAGGGGTGAATAAAATTTGCGGCGGATATGTCCTGTTCCGCTCTGTTGAGTATGATGGTTTTAGAGGCAGTGGTAAAATAGTACATAAAATGCTGCCTCTTATTCTGTGTTGGGGTATCACAGTACACAAGTTACAAGGTTGCACTTTGAATGAGGCAGTAATTGACGTTGGAAGGCGAATTTTTGCAAAGGGCCAAGTTTACGTCGCATTAAGTAGGGTAAGGACATTGGAGGGACCCACGGAAACTTTTAAGCAACCCTCATGATTCAGCGTCTTTGATGGAATTGGAAAGAAGTTTTGACACTGCTCAGTAAAAATTACCCAAATAACTTTTCATACTTTTTTGTTTATGTGCATTTAATTTTGTAATGTATATGCATTTGTTAATATACAGTGGAGTAAAATAAAAAAGTTTTAAAAACCTGTAACCCGACTACAAAAACGCTCTAAAAAGTCAGAAATAATAACAAGTTTAAAAAACTATAACCCGACTACAAAAAAAAAAAGCACTGAAAGGTAAGAAACAAGGTAGGGTGCTATTTAATATCATCGTTTTATTAAATAAAACAAGACGTTTGATATCTTAGCTATACCTGTTTATTTAGTTCTACGACTTGAACCCTCTGCAAGTTCCACATTAACAACATAATTCAATTCAAATGCTGTAGTCGTGCTTTATCAACTACAGAAAAGCAATTTGATAGAATAACATTATAACCTAATTTACCATTCTTGTATACATATAGATCAAACTAATATGTTTGCTTGTGTATTAAGCTTAAATGCTTGGTTTCTGTAGTTGACAACGCACGACTATAGCATTTGAATTGAATTATGTTGTTAATGTGGAACTTGCAGCGGGTTCAAGTCGTAGAACTAAATGAACAGGTATAGCTAAGATATCAAACGTCTTGTTTTATTTAATAAAACGATGATATTAAATAGCACCCTACCTTGTTTCTTACCTTTCAGTGCTTTTTTTTTTTGTAGTCGAGTTATAGTTTTTTAAACTTGTTATTATTTACTCAGTGGATTGATTAATTTTACGGAAGTAAAAACTGCAAATTCTAAAAAACGGACTTCTTTCCAGGCCATTTCATGAGGGTAGAACTTAAAATCGGAAGGCGTATGTCAAAGGTGGCCATCCGTCTTAATTTTTAAGGCCACTTCTCACTTTTTAAATTGGTCTTTTAATCATTAGTGTTAAAATCTATGTAACAAAATTCTTTAAAAAAAGACTTCAGGGGTGCACCAACCGCCTATGAACTGCACTTTCAGATAAGCGTTGAGGCATTCCTATAATTTAAAAACAAGCTTCAAGTTTTATATTATTCTTCAGTTTCCATTCATAGAATGTAGAATTTTTCTTAGACCATCATAACTAACATTCATTAAACACTGGGGTAAAAAACTAAAATAATCAAAGTTACTTAAAAAATGATTCCAAATTGGTTTATTTCCGAAGCTACCTACTCCATAACATTAAAAATTTCCTACTTAATCATCATTAATTATTATTTATGAAAAAAATTACATTTATTACCTGTTAGAAACATTTTGTATAACCTTATTAAATCTTTTATGGACTTAGAAATTTTCCCTAATGTGTTTTTCGAACGATGCTTAATTTATAAAGAAACAAATCACAAAAAATTATAATGAAATTTTTAAAGGCTAGATTAAGATAGAATACAGAAGCTAAACTACTTGGTGTCAATTCATGATTTAACGATTGATATTGCCTTTATCGTAATATGTGATATTAGCAACTCACAAAATATAAATACACAATAAATTCTCACAGTAGATAAAATTATACCTACAATAGACTTAGCTCATGTATGCATCTGAAATCTAGCCCAAAGCTGCGGGGCCAGATTTTAGATACTTGCGGGCCATAGTTTGGAGACCCTTGCAAAATAACATCGGTAGCATTCTCAAGATGGCTCCAAGTACGAACTGCCATTATTTTGTTGAATCTTGTTGCAAATCTTCAACATTTAACACACCAAATTCAATTTTTTTTAATGCACAAAAGGAGAAGACAAGAATAGTGCAAGAGCGATAAAAAAATAAATAAAAATAAAAGTAAACTGAAAACTGTTTGTTCTTCACTGTTCTATTGTGAAAAATATTTTACAGTAATTTATTTAACAGTACATTAATTATACAAGACCGGTTTTCATTTTATCCATTTATCGGTACGCATATTTACACCTTTTTTCATTAAAAAGTGTTTTCTTTAGATAAATCTTTCATTACATTGAGCTAAAAATTATGAATATAGAAGGTACTCTAGATCACTCCTTTAAAATTAAAAAAAATAATAATTAAATAAAAAAAAACTCCGAACTGAACTGATTTTATTTTTCCGAAGGATAATAGTGTACAGGTTATTGTTATCATTGCTTGTTTGTTAATGTTTTATTTTCATGTATTGATTTATTCCATTTTGTTCTGCTTCAACTTTTGCATTAAAAGCATTTATTGCAATCTGAATTCAATACTCTTTCTGTAATTTCGTGTAGTTATCCCAATATCCCCCACGCCCATATCTTTAGGTGCTCGAGAAGCTCTCGGTATTCATTTAATTAAGTAAACAATTTTACTTCGAAGTCATTTACTTGTGAATAAAGTGATGTACAATTGAATGTCCGATCTTGACATCGGAATTTCTGGCATCGGAGATGGTACATTCAAGAGGATATACATCTCTCTTTCCCCCTGAATATTCTCCTAAAGATTATAATAAGAGCCCCTTCGTTTTTAATAAACAGCGGTAAGCAACAAGGTCTCCCCTGTCGTTTTCGCCTATCCCCCTCGCTTCTACCGCAACTAGTTTCGCTGTAGCGCAACTCAAAGTGAACCTTGACGTCGAAGCAAGCTCCTCCCCTTTTTGTGTCACGTGAACTTAGTTTCGTTTTTAGCTGATTTTAAGCTGTAATTTCGCAAAATCCTGAGCAGATTTTTAAAAACCGAGTTGATATTTAGGGGTTTGAAGTAATAGACTATTGAAATTAATCAACAGTTCGCGATTACCCGACCCATGCAGATTCCTCATTAATTACAGTAATTATGAACCGTTTAGCATCGGTATAAAAACATTTTCTTTCACTTTTACTAAGCTTATGTGCTTCTTTTTTGGCAAGAAAACCAACAGAAATCTTTTCTCCTAGTAGAATATTCTCATTGTTCGTTAAATCAAGAGCAATCAGTTTGGACATGGATTTTTCTTGAATTTTTTCAGGCTTTACAACTCTTGTGAAAAGACTTTTTAGTAGTTTGCAATGTTTGTCATGAAGAATATGAATTAATGGTTCTTCTATTAGCATAATTTTTTAAAAACTTTCAAAACTTACCCCTACTGATTTTAGGAAATGTCTTAACATCTGATGAAAAAAATATAGGAGTTAGAAATAAAATATAGGAGTAAGTAAGGAATATAGGAGAATATCTGACAAACTGAGAAAATCTAGGAAATATAGGAGATATAGGAGGACTATGAGGCTTATACTTGGAACTTTTCGACAAGAACAATGGATGCGAGTAAGGCACTGGTTGATGCTTAAGAAGTTTTCGAATCTTTTTAGTTTAATCGTGATGACTGTAGCGTGTACGGCCTTCTCCATACCGTTTTGTCGTTGTATATTAAGATGAATTCAAACTGCAGGACTTTTCTTAATCACGCCACTTTCATTGGTCACTCAACTATATTACACTATGTACAATATCATAAGAACACCAACACATTCACTTTGCTTTGCTATACACTAGGAGTGCACAACCTTTTTCAGTGAAGGGCCACATGCGTAACCGGAGCACTATTGGAGAGCTGCATGCAAGCTCATCATTTGAAGGGCTCGTGAAAGGTAATTACCCCCCCCCCCCTCTTGCAGGCTTTGAGAAATTGTCACATTTAGAAAAAAAAACTTAAATGTATTTTGTCATTTTATTTGCATTGAGTACATATCCTTTGCCCCCTTCCCCCAGGAAAACTTAAAAAATTATGAGCCTGGCAGCTTGCACCAGTATTTTGTTGATGTTGATAAATGTAAGAAAAATTGCAATATTGAAATATTGAATCTTTCACTAAATGATTTCTTAAGAGAAAATACTAATTTTATTAAAACACAAAACTGTGAAATATTTCATATCCATGATTCACAGTAAAATGGTAAACCTTTGTCAGTGAAGACAAGTATTGAGCTTCTGATGCTAAGCAGTCTTTTGCAGAGGCAGAAAACATTGCAGGTTTTGAAAAAGTGGTTAAATGCCTGCAATATTTTTGTAACTTTGTGCTTTAATAATGTTGAACCTTATCATTTATTAAAACTAAGAAATTAAACATTTTATTCAGCAATACAAAATTAATATGTAGTTCTAGCACAATAAGATCCAAAAAGTACTCTTGACAAAACTGCCAACAGTGCAAAAGCAACTTGGCTGCAGTGCAAAGACAAAATTCTACCATTGACTGGATATTGTATAAATGACAAACAAAATAATGAGTTAACAAAAAAGTAATCATGATACCAAAATTTTCAAACATTATACAATTAAAAATTCAGGGAAAAGCCATGAAATCAAAATTAGCAATTGGGTGGCCGAGACTGAAACTTATCTAGCAATTTTTATATATGGGTTCATTGTTGATAGTTGAAATTTTCAACATGCCTGCATTTTCCTTAATATTGGTTATAGTCCGAGAGCCAGTAACAGATATATACGACCAAGTTTCTCTCAAGTGGTAATTAGTAAAACGCAGCAGAAAATCGAACTATGAAGCCTCGTGAATGTCAGCTGAGGCTCGGTGGGGGGGATAAGCAGTTGGAACCTCCCACGCTTGAAGAAAAAAAAAAATTCACTCATTTCCTCTCGCCTAAAAATTTACCAGATGATAGCTTATATGTAACTATTGATAAATATATATGTCAGCTGGCTGTATCTCGGTGGAAAAATTGTCAGCTGATACTTTGAAGGTCGTTACGTAGAAGTTAGCTAGAAGCATTTACTGACTACACTGTTCGACAAAAAAAACCTTGAAAATGCTTCTGGTATTTTGAAGGCTGATTCTTATGTAAAATGACCCCCTGAATCCGAATATGACACCCGTTTTCCCCCATCACGTCCCAATTTTTTTTAAAACGCCCCCCTTTTTTTTCATTTTTCCTTAGTTTCAGGGCTATTATTTTTTTTTTTTTGGAGGGGAAAGGAGCCTTATATTCACCAATAAATTTTTTTGGATGTCAAGAGAGACTCAAAGTTTAAAATCATGAGCACCGAGAAAAAATCGGGGAACTTGGGGGGGGCGTGGCCCCCCAAAATATTTGAAAAATCACCAAAAACGATCTTTTTATTCTAGTTTCTTTAAAAAGACCTTTAAAACATTTTTTTTGATGCAGAACCAGAGTATAAGATCCGCTCCTATGGCTCCTGGGTCAGAAAAAATTTTCACGCTGTAAAATTTTTAAAAATAAAATAAAATAATGCTTTAAAAATCGCACTTTGCACTCGAGTTTTAAAGCAGGTCTTCAGCCAAAAAAAACAAAATTGTGGCTGATTCTTATGTCAAATAACCCCCTATTTCCAAATATGACCTCAGTTTCCCCCCTCCACCCCCTCTTTCCAGAGAGTCCCCCCCCAATTCAGAGTAATTTTACTAATTCGGAGGGAAAAAGTACATTACGTAACCCGTTAACATAATTCTAAAAGGCAACAGAGGTTCAAAGTTCAAAATCATGTACATGTGTACCAAAAATATAAACTAGGGCGGTATACCTCCCACCTCCCCCCACAAAAAAAAGAAAAGAAAATTCAATACTCTGATTTTTCACAAAAAAAAAAAAAGGTTTAAAACGTCTCTTAGAAAAACAAGAAAAGAAGTTTTTTTTTTTGGGGGGGGGGGGGGTACACCGCCATAGTTTATATTTTTGGTACACATGTACATGATTTTGAACTTTGAACCTCTGTTGCCTTTTAGAATTATGTTAACGGGTTACGTAATGTACTTTTCCCCTCCGAATTAGTAAAATGACTCTGAATTGGGGGGGGGGGGGGGACTCTCTGGAAAGAGGGGGTGGAGGGGGGAAACTGAGGTCATATTTGGAAATAGGGGGTCATTTGACATAAGAATCAGCCACAATTTTGTTTTTTTTTTTTTTTTTTGGCCGAAGACCTGCTTTAAAACTCGAGTGCAAAGTGCGATTTTTAAAGCATTATTTTATTTTTTTTTTTTAAATTTTACAGCGTGAAAATTTTTTCTGACCCAGGAGCCATAGGAACGGATCCTATACTCTGGTTCTGCACCGAAAAAATGTTTTAAAGGTCTTTTTAAAGAAACTAGAATAAAAAGATCGTTTTTGGTGATTTTTCAAATATTTTGGGGGGCCACGCCCCCCCCCCCCCCAAGTTCCCCGATTTTTTTTCTCGGTGCTCATGATTTTAAACTTTGAGTCTCTCTTGACCTTCAAAAAAATTTATTGGTGAATATAAGGCTCCTTTCCCCTCCAAAAAAAATATAATAGCCCTGAAACTAAGGAAAAATGAAAAAAAAGGGGGGGGGGCGTTTAAAAAAAAATTGGGACGTGATGGGGGAAAACGGGGGTCATATTCGGATTCAGGGGGTCATTTTACATAAGAATCAGCCTTCAAAATACCAGAAGCATTTTCAAGGTTTTTTTGGTCGAACAGTGTAGTCAGTAAATGCTTCTAGCTAACTTCTACGTAACGACCTTCAAAGTATCAGCTGACAATTTTTCCACCGAGATACAGCCAGCTGACGTATATATTTATCAATAGTTACATATAAGCTATCATCTGGTAAATTTTTAGGCGAGAGGAAATGAGTGAATTTTTTTTTTTTCTTCAAGCGTGGGAGGTTACAACTACTCATCCACCCCCACTGTGCCGCAGCTGACGGTCATAGGGCTTTATGATACTGTTGTCTGATGCGTATGGCCAATTATCTATCAAGAAGAAATAATTGACCAAATTTTCACCTGGCTCTCGGACTATAAGCATGGAGGTCAGCAAGGCAACTAACTCCATCTCTTTTAACAGCTTCCTTAACAAAAACTCCAAAATAATTTAACTTTTACGTCTTTTAGATCGAGAAATATGCATCTGCCACGTGGTGAGTGCAAAAATTTAAAAATGTTGGTTAAAAAAAATGCTCGTATTTGTTTTGAAAAATATGTTTGTAGTCTTGTTCAACATGGTTTGTATAGTGCACCAACCCAAAAATAGGAAGAAATTTCATAACCTAAAAGCCGATGCTAAAAGATTGCTGAAAAATTACAGGTAAACCTTAAATTTACGCTTTGCACATGGCATTGAAAACACATAAAAATATGTCAAAATTGCAAAACATTTTACGTATTAAAAGTCAATTAAGAAGGATTTTTTCCATTCAAGTAGGAAACATAGTCCTTGAACAAAGAAATATTAAAAAATATGCAACATTTTTCAACATGTTTTTTGTTTTTTTTTTCAATTTTTTCGTTGTGGTAGTTACTATAATAATTATTAGGTTTGCTGAATCAATTCCAAGAAACTATAATAGTCTGCTGTTCACTCGTTAGTAATTGAAAATTGAAATTTTCAGGTCTTCTCTTTTTCCAAGCAGTCCTAAAATCTTTCTTCAAACAAATTTTAGAGGATTTTTATTTAGTGTGCATAGTTTAAAATCAAATCAGGAAAAACTTTTTTTTACTTTTTCTTTCCCCTTTGAGTTAAAAAAAACTTTTGATTTTTTTTTTTTCAAAAAAAGTTTTTTTTTTCATTTTCCAACTCAAAAAATAAATGCACTCGCGGGCAGCACATCGCTGCGCGGCGGGCCGCAGGTTGTGCACCAATACTATACACCTACAAACAGAGCCAGCGTACAACCCCGCTGCTCTCTTTCTGACCTCTCTCCACCCCGCACGGGAGCACCAGGCTAAACTAACCCGTGAGACTAGGAGCGAGAGGTCGATCAAAATTCTCCATTGGGGGGTGCCGAACACTACAATGACAAAAGACTATTATTCAACAATTATTTGCAATGTAGTATAATTAAAAAATATTTTTCAACTATTTACGTCATAAATAATAAGTTCCCACAAATTCCCGGGGTTATATAAATTTTGGGAATATTTCCGTGAATATTCCCTGGAAATACTTCCTCAAGAGTAAATTCGCCAGAATTTTACATCTCTATGCACTAAATAATAAAGTATCTAAACAAATAGGATAGAAATTCAGACTGTAAGATCGAGGTCTTCTGAACACTTACAAACTAATCTACGTCTTTATCAAAACAAAAACAAAGATGGAGGAAGATAAAAGTATAATTTAAATGAAAGGAATCATTTTCGTCCCCCAGATTTCATTGCCCTTGGAGCTGGAATTTGTAGCAATGAGCTATTTTGACCTTACATCAAGTTAATCAAAAAGTAAGGATATTTTGCCACTTTTGAAGAAGATGAAATTTATAGAAGGGATTTTCATCAAGATTTCTTACCCTTGGTGCTGGAATTCTCAGGGAAGTGGAACTTTTTGAACTTATATCTAATTTGTAAGAAAGATATTTTTGCCACTGTCCATAAAAAATAATACAAGGTTGAAATGGAAGTTTTTCGGAAGTATCGAGCAGTTCGTATAATCGGGTGACGACTTTGCATGCATAGGAATACAGCCGAGTCTCGATAACTCAAAGCCTCATAACTTCAATATTCCTTTATCTAGAAGTTAGGTTCCAATCTCTTTGAGACAGCTATGGGAATTTCCTACAACTTGAATTACCAGTAACATACAGCTTTTAGCCAGTCCGTTGGGACTATGAGTTATCGAGACTCGGCTATATTTTAAAACATCAAAATGTATCATTGAAACTAAGTCTTTACTTACAATGCTTTACTGCTTTGACACCAGAAGACTCTTTCCACAGCACATTTTCATTCAAAGAACGGAACTCCTACAAATTAAAATAAACTACAATTAGACAATAGAACATTTTGAACAAAATGTTGACATTCACTATTGTTAGTTAGTTTGACAGAAACAAAGTTAGTACAAATTAACCAGCAATTACATCACTTTTCTTATTTAACTACTAGCAGTACCCGTACAGCGATGCCCGTGCAATAAATGTAAAGGAAGTCAACTGAATAATAAATTTAAATTCCCTCCAAACCTCTGAAGTAAAATTTATTATATTCTTTAATTCAAATGTACTCCACAACCTATTAAATTCCGCCAAAAGTAACTTCAGTGGAGAAAATGCATTTTGTCTAGTAAATGGACCTAGTGTTTCAGTTTTGCGTATGGGTGAATATCAGGATAAGTGCTAATTTAAGTCACAAATGAATTTCTCAAGCACTTCCAAATAAAAACCAAAACTTTTTCTTTTCGCATACAGTAAACTGCGTCGCACATACAATCCATGACAAAATTTTCAGGTTTTACTTTAACTTGTGACAATAGAACTCTTTTTATTGCCTCAATGTCATGTCGGCAGCGCGTCACACATTCGAATCGCAAAGTTCAAAAAAATCCTGCGGATTATAAAACATCGTAGCAGAAACAAATACAAAAGGAAATAACGTGTTTTATGTTCATCTATGACGATTAACTCTTGTGTTTTAGATAAAATGAATTTAGATCGATAAAAAAAAGCAATTTCTGCCTGTCACAAGTTTTCATAGTTTGAGGAGTGAGCTAACTTCTGGATTGATAAAATCTAGACAAAACATTTTTTGGCGCCAAAAAATTACGCTGGGAGAAGGTCTAATATGTGATGTTTCAGTTCCGATGGAAAATTTTCACTTCGGCTGCATTAAATTATAGGTAAGATGTTTTCAATCTTGACTTTTCTGTTCCTACCAAATGAAGTGTCATGTCGGCAGCGGAATTTAAGACACAAAATAAAGTAATTTTTCAATTTATTTTTGCATAATGGAAAAGAAATCTATTGTCATGGACACAATAAGGTGTTTTTATTTTCGAATCTTCAATTAGGAATGTTCAACTATCATATTGCGGGAAATTTGTCATGTCGGCAGCGCCGAAGTAGAAGGTATTTTTTACGAAACTGATGCGTGCGTTACCGATGTTTTTTCGCAATTTTTTATTCGTGTTATGAGTTTGTTGAGTTTTAAAGTACAAAGGTAGATTCAAGTGCATCTTTTTCCTACTAAATTTTCCCATTTTAGCAGTTTAATCAATTGTTTTTTAAATGCTTCAAAAACATTAATTTTTCCGCAAAATTGGAATTTTCAAACAAAATTATTCCCTTTTTGCACCCTCTTTTCTTTTACATCAATATTCCAACCTTCGTTTCTAACTACTGCACCCAAAAATATAATTTTGTTTTAAAATGGAAAACTTAAGAGCCGCTTAGTTAAAATCTCCCTCCCCCGTCAAACTCTGATTTTCTTGATCTAATTTCGTTTTTAAAGATAGTGTTAAGAATTTCATTTTATTTTTATTTTTAACTATTCACCTATTTATCTGTTTGAAAAAAAACTTAGTCGCACTTATTTAGACTTTAACTAACTTTTAATTAGTCTCTAATTTTATTTATAAAACTAAAAAGCGTTCAGGCTCTGAAAATATTATTATATTCTGAGTAATAATTATTTTGTTTTTAAACATAAAAGGTAGTGAAAGTGTTTACTTTTGGTCACTAAGTGTAAAATCTGTAATATTTGTCAGTTCGGTAGCATTCTCATCATGTCAGTAACGATCAAAGACAACCCCCCCTAAAAGAGGGGTAAATGTTCACTTTGACCATGCCACGAATTTTTAAAAAATATTGTTACTAATGTGTATTTGAAATACCCAATTAATTTAATTTTCTGAGTATCTTTAAAAATTGAAAATTTCCATGGTCAAAT
>JAXGGA010023278.1:0-13707 GCA_038373865.1 Uloborus plumipes | reverse complement strand
TCTAAAAGCATAAAAAACACAAATTAGTGCAAAAACAATGAATACTTTTTTTTCAAATTTCAAATTTAAATATTTTTTTAACAAAATTTCAAAATGTTCCAGGCGTCGCAATTTTTTTTCAAACTTTGAATTTCCACTTAATTTCCAATCATTAGGCATGATTGCACAAAACAATGCATTACATGCAATGTTTTATGAGATAGTTTATAAAAGATGGCTGAAAATGAAAATTTTATTGAATAATTCAACTGATAAATTTTCATTTTCAGCCATCTTTTATAAACTATCTCATAAAACATTGCATATAATGCATTGTTTTGTGCCATCATGCCTAATGATTGGAAATTAAGTGGAAATTCAAAGTTTGAAAAAAAATTGCGACGCCTGGAACATTTTGAAATTTTGTTAAAAAAATATTTAAATTTGAAATTTGAAAAAAAGTATTCATTGTTTTTGCACTAAATTTGTGTTTTTTATTGCTTTTGATGTCGTTAATATCAAAAATACAACACACACATTTTAGACATAAAATCAATAATTGAAAAAAATCAATTTCTTTTGTCCACTGTAGCCTTAAAGTTATAAAAAAAGCAGGGTGAACATAATAAAAAAATGTACGCATTCACAATTACGTTCAAAAATGCCTGGACAACCAAAAGGGAGACCATCAATCGCTCTTCTAAATTCAAAAAAAAAAAGCACGGCGAACAATAACAATGAGAAATTTACACATTTACAATGACGTTCTAAAAATGCACTGGATATTCCAAAAAAGTAGACCATCACGTGCTCCTTCAAAAAAAGAAAAAAAAAACACGTTGAACAGTAATTAAGAGAAATATACAAATTACAAAAGTAGACCATCAATTGTTCCTTTAAATTCAAAAAAAAAAAAAAAAGCACGCTGAAAAAACAATAAAGAAAAATTTACGTATGTACAATTACGTTGTAAGAATGCACTGATCAATCCAAAAAAGTAGACCATCAATAAATTGCTCCCTTAAGTTCAGAAAAAAAAGCATGGTGAGCCAAAAAAAAAAAAAAAATTACAGACGTATAGTTACGTTGTAAAAATGCATTGATCAATTAAAAAAAGTAGACCGTCAACTGCTCCCTTAAATTAAAAAAAAAAGAAAAAAAAACGGTGAACAATAATAAAGAAAAATTTACATAAACAATTACGCTGTAAAAATGCACTGATCAATTACGTTTTGGCAATCTGAAATCAATTTCAATATTATATTTGGCGCTAAATGTACACCATTCCGTAATGCGTTAAAATAATTTCTAACATTGCGGTATATCATAGCAAATAGTATGGACATGAAAACGAACTATTGATTGGATGTTTGGCGAGAAAATATAGTAACATACTTTGATTGAAAATAGCAATAGGTATAAAGAAAAAAATAGTGTTCGTCTGGAAAATAATGCATGTGACATCTTATGCCTCTACATATCTAGAATTTCCGAAGAGTTCCGAAATATGAAACTGAATCTCATTTGTTTAAAAAAAAAAATTTATTAATCAAATACCTTTTTTATCTTTGTTGCAGCTCTATATACACTATACTTGAGATTATACTTGAGATAGTTATTGGGAAAACTTCCATTATTGAGGGCTCTTGGCGCGATTTAAAAGATCGCCAAATTTACGGCAGCAAGCAATTCTAACTATCTGCCAGAGAGTTGATACACTAAATACTCGATTGGATTGATGAAAGCCTTCGAAAATGGAGTTTTAAATTGAAATTACAAAGACAGAATCAGGTCTAAAATTGAAATAAAAAAATAACTACCCATCGGATTTTGTTGAAACTGGTTTCTAAACCTTCCCAGTACCAAAAGGAACAAACGGTGAAAATTTCAGCCAAATCTCCCGGGTAGTTTCTGAGATCTTAGGGAACACACACACACACATATATACACCTTTACCAACATTCATTTTTATATATATAGATTTAGTTTTCAACATTTAAAATATGTTGAAAGCGAAACGCTAATAAAACTGCTAATTATATTTTAAAACTGGCAGACAACCATTTTTTTGTCCATTAGTGAGAAGTCTGCATTCATGCAACATGTAGCAATTCAGAAAACTTTTTGCGTGGACACTTGATTTTCATAGAAAACTGTGGTGTCTCGGAAGGTTATTTGGAATAATTTGTGACGATTAGACGTTTTTTTTAATTTTGAGCTACGGTCTTAACATTATTGCCAATCCTAATACAGTAGTTTATATAAATACAAGAGGTTACTTTTAAGTTGTAACCTCTCTCCAGAAGGTGTGTGCTGCAACGGTTAGTGCGTAGCTAAAAGTATGCATCTATCTTTGTTTAATCAAAAATATAGAATGTTGCGTTTTTCCCTTGAACTCTACACAGTAGGGTTTTCTCTTCCAAATTTCAAAAAATATTATAACTTTAACAAAACCCGAGAATTTTTATTTGATTACGAAAAGCAAACGTATTATTGCGAGTAGCTTTAGGTAATTTAATCGAAAAACTATGATTTGTCTACTCTTTGCAAATTTCGACCTTGAAAGTAGTATTATAAATATGGTGGTGGTCCCTAAATCTTTGGTCTGTCATAACTTTTGTTCTACCTGTCCTAAAGTGATGCCGCTTGGTACACAGCATACTTTTGGCCCTCCGTACCCAATTATGTAACCAAATGTGGGGGTTCCCATTTGAAAATTCAGACTTTGAGTTCATTTCACTTTGTATATAGCCCCTTATCAAAATTTTACTACCATAGTTTTAAAGAAGACTTTAATCCATGTCAGAAGACACCTTTCTTTTGTTCTTGGCAAGTATAGCAGCCGAATAATTCAGAGTGTTTCGTTTTTTTTTTCTCTATGACTACTTGTCCTTAAAACTAGCAGTTGTGGCTTGGCTTAAGTTTTTCCGTAACATCTTCTGGGATGAACGCTGCCTTTTCTTGAGTTTCTTGAAATCTCTGGGTTTTTGGGGATTGTCCAGTAAGATTTTCCCGCTTATTCATCACTATGTGTGCTGGACTTTTGCTGCATTAAGTATAAGATCTGCCCCTATGTATTTTAAGTAAAAAGAAGTCTCCTGGGGCAAAACTCTTCTGCAACTTTCTATCATTCTAAGATCTAGTTGCTTACGAGAAGGGATAAACAGTAAGTCTTTTGTCTTTGTCTTGACTAGAAGAACTGGGGTTAGAATCTTTATCTTTCAAACCGTTTCCTTTAAATAAGTTTGAATTGGAAGAACAGAACAAAGTGTTCCGATTTACCCCACAAATCCTTATCCTATGACATTATGAAGAATTTTTCATTTTTATGCCACAATTAAAATATGTTATCTCTTCTAATGTGGTACTCTGTTGCTCAGATATAAGCATAATTAAAAAATAAAATTCTTAGATTTGAAATATAAAGGGGTCTGTACTTACATATAAAGTTTTGAAGACCACGATAACTTGACGTTTTTTAGCGTCTCACTTGGAGCCTTGCAAAGAAGCCAATAGTATTTCTAGAATGACAAAAATATTTTTTCCTACTTCTTATAACATTACCTTTCTATAAAAAAATTTTAACTACCAAAAATACCCGACGGTAAGATTTTCTTTGCATGAGCAGGAAATTTTGAATCACTCCGCTGTTCCTATACATCCCATTTTTCGGTATTTAAATTTTTGAAATGTTGTAACGAAATTTAAAAAGAAACGTAATTAAATTGGCTATGACTTATTCTTTGTAGTAAGAAATAATAGCTATAAAAAACTTCTTTTAAAGCTTTAGTGAAAAAATGGCACATGTATTTCTTTCCAATATTCATATAGCTAGCTTCTTCACTACATATTTCACCATCAGCTCAGGCTCTCCAGATTGCATGAGCCCTAAACAAGAGCGAGATGTGGTCTCTGGATATTGCAGCTTTTCCAAAAGTGCAAGCAAATAAGCAACAGATCGTGTTTGCAACTCTGACTTAGCTTCAGGCCATATCTTCCTTAGGAGCCTTCCTGATACACCAGAAAGGTTACCAAGATGTTGCGACAAAGATTTTTTTTGGTATATTCCAGAAACATGACTGACTTTTATTGAATGAGTTTGTGAGATTTTCAGAAAAACACCAGATTAATTGCAAGAAGATGGCATAGCTAATATATAACTTAAGTAAAAAGTTTCAAACTTATGTTAAAGCCTTAAAACTTTTGACTGATTTTATACTATTAACTAGCAGAACCCGGCAGGCGTTGTTCTGCCTAGATGTATATTTCGTCTCCACATGGTGTTTTGGATGTAAAAATCTATAAAGCATTGTTGAAAATAGGCATGAAAGATTTTAATAATTCTAAATCAAGCAAAGTTATCTTCTGATAAAGTTATTCAATTTTCAGAAAGTCTATTCAATAAAAAAGTTCATTTTCCTTTTAAACTATAAAACTATGTTCTGTTGAGTTGGAAAACACAGATGTCCACTTCTTAAAGAGTTAATAAAGTCACTTAGAAGGCTAAACTAAGCTTAACAACAATGGCGGACTTGTTGAAATTTTGCAATGTAAAGATGCAAATGATACTTAAACTTGACAGTACTTGAAGAAACTTCTTAAAACAGAAAAGTAACACATCTTTTTGAATAAGAAAAAAAGCATGGAGGAATGGTTGTACTTTAGTAATTTGGTGGCATAAGCTATCGGGAAATACTCGTCCATACGCACAACCATTTGAAAATTAAGTAACAACATATCTAATGCGAAGGCTACGTTCAGAGTATTCGCCCGGGCCGCCCGGGCGTTTAAGCCGTGACGTCATAAATAGCTGCCCGGGCCGAGCCCGGGAAGTTGTGGTCTGGACAGCACTTGTGCCTTTCGAGAAGAAACAAAATGGCGGACACAACAGCAGAAAGTTACGCGGCGGTCAATGCAGGAACAATCCTGCATTCGCTCCTATATTTCGGCCCAAAATGATACCATTCTTAACCTTGGCGGCAATTATTGTTCATCTACCGTCATGGTTGAACGTGGGATCGAAATGACTTATCGAATTTAATAAGAAATATGTTATTTTAAATGAAGGGATTTACGATGAAATAGGCCTAACAGTAAGTAAAGAATTTCATCGATCTCGCTTATCTGATAGGATTGTTCCTGCAATGACCGATTCTCAAGGAAATGTACCTTTTCAGATTCATCACAGCAAATAGCGTGCGTATTTTTGACCATTGTGTGTGTGTTTTCAAGATTTTGTTTTAGTCACTCTTCGTAAATTCTAGCAGACGAAAGAGCAATCAATTTCAGCCAATGAGCATCATCCTTTGCTAAACGCCCAAACACGTGACCTATCTGCCCAGCTAAATTTCCTGGGCTGCTTGTGCTTGAGCCCGGGAAGCTCGGGCGTCTACTCTGGACAGCGTTTGGGAAGTTCAGGCGTTCCAAATGGCAGCTCTGAACGCTTTGGGAAGAACCCGGGCTTCCCGGGAAGCTCGGGCGCGTACTCTGAACGCGCCCGAAGAAATGAGTTCCATAAATTTTGCACGTGTGGCATAATTTGAGCAAGCATAAATATATTATTCGCAAGGCTGAAAACAATTTTAATGACTTATTTGGTGCTCAATACCCACCATTCCGTACGTCGTTAATAATTTTTAACATTGCGGTTAATGACAAATATTACGGACATGAAAAAGCAAACACCTTAAAAGATATGGTAGCATTTCAGTACTGTCATGCAATAATATGTTTGTCTGAGAAGGAAACATATTTAATCAGGTATTTATCATACACAAATAATCAATTTGAAATCAATTTGAATAGTATATTTGGCGCTAAATGTACGTTATTCCGTAAGGCGTTAAAATAATTTCCAACATTGCGGTATATCATAGCAAACAGTATGGACATGAAAACGAACTATTGATTGGATGTTTGGCGAGAAAATATAGTAGCATACTTTGATTGAAAACAGCAATAGGTATAAAGAACAAAATAGTGTTCGTCTGGAAAATAATGCATGACATCTTCGCCTCTACAAATCTAAAGGAGTTCCGAAATATGAAACTGAATCTCATTTGTTTAAAAAAAAGATTAATCTGTTAATCAAATACTTTTTTATCCTTTATACTTGATATAGTTCTTGGGAAAACTTCCATTATTGAGGGCTCTTGGCGCGATTTAAAAGATCGCCAAATTTACGGTAGCAAGCAATTCCAACTTATCTGCCAGAGAGTTGAGTTGATACACTAAATACTCGATTGGATTAATGAAAGACTTCGAAAATGGAGTTTTAAATTGAAATTACAAAGACAGAATCAGGTCTAAAATTGAAATAAAAAAATAACTACCCATCGGATTTTATTGAAACTGGTCTCTAAACCTTTCCAGTACCAAAAGGAACAAACGGTGAAAATTTCAGCCAAATCTCCCGGGTAGTTTCTGAGATCTTAGGGAACACACACACACATATACACATTTACCAATATTCATTTTTATATATATATATATAATGCTATCTCAAACCTTTAGGTTTTGGCACAGTTTCCTTATTAATTCACTGCGACTAAAGATCGAACATAAAAATTAAATTACGTGCTTAAAAGAAAAAACTAGTTAAGCAATTGTCACTTATTTTAAACCAAGTACCACTCCGTTATATTTTACGTTGTAGTGTACATCCGGACGTACAGTGTTTTAATAGCTTTAATTAATTATTTACTTTTGTTACATAAACGTACAAACCTGTTATGAGTTCATTTGGACAGGTGAGAATGAGAGTGGCTCAAATTGAATGTGTTAGAAATTGATTTTGGCATAGATTGGCGCGAAATTTTAGTAAAAACTTGGTTTTGAAGTCGGATTGTAAGGAACCCGATTGCAAAAAAAAAAATAAATAAATAAATAAATAAATAAAATAAAATAAAAAAAAAATAAAAAGTAATAATTCTATAAAATAATCGTAACTACCACTATGAATTATGACTGATGTTATATAAATAAGTTAAAGAATATTCTCTGCCAAGTCTTACAATGGCATGCCTGACATCAAAAAAGTCTGCTCTGCTGTCTGAGCCGGCGAAAAAGATGGAAATATAATTCTAACTATTGAATACGACCCTACCTTACTCGAGTTTAAAAGTAATTTATGTTAAGTATTATGCAGGTACAGTCATAGAAAAAAAAAAAAAACACTCGCTCGTATTCGAAGTCGATCAACCCTAGAGACACGTGTAATATGCTTTTTTGTCAGGAAGAATGTGCTCTACAAATTTCTATTGGTAAAATGTTGTAAAGGGGTCGTCTTCATATAAAAATTGGCATCAACTTTAAAATTTTCCGTGCCCCCCCCCCCTTTTTTTATCGCATATTTGTGATCAGCAGCATCATTAAACTTTGTATACCAAATAGTTTTAAATTTGCTCCAGCCGTTGCTTCACAATTGAACTGAGAAAAAACCGTCCCGTAATGTTAAAAATATTTTTGATACTTGTGTATATAATATCTAAACCACGTTAGGTACGGCAAAGATTGTTTTTTTTATATCAAAGTATGAACCAACCCAACAATAGAAACGTCATTGATTTACTCTCAGATAAAATTTTGAATTTTTTACGAATTATGAAACTAATATTCGAAAAAATGATGATCTGGAACCACATAATATTTTGATGGAGAAACAATCTCGAAATAGTTTCAAAGGAGAATCCAAAATAGGAGCTCAAAATATCCAGTAGTTTTTAAGATGTGCTAAAAGAACCATTTTTCGGGACCATATACAACTGTGCATAAACACCAGCAGGGAATTTTTATGTTAAAAAAAAAAAAAAAAGGAATATGCATATCCACCAGTTGCAGAATATGCTCAGCATTTTTAATAGCATTTATTTTCCAAAAGTAGCTATACGTTGAAAGCAAAGCAGTTAACAAAACTGCTGAGTATATTTTTAAGATGGTAGATAATCCAACTTTTGTCCATTAGTGAGAAGTCTGCTTTTATACAACATGTAGCAATTCAGAAAACTTAATACGTGGATACTTAAAATCACAGAAAAATGTGGCATCTCGGAAGGTTATTCGGAATAATCTGTAACGATTAGACTTTTTTTTTAATTTCTGAGCCACTGTTTTAACATTATTGCCAATCCTAATACAGTAGTTTATGTAAAAACAAAGAATTTTAAAACGTGACCTCTCTCCGGAAAGTATGTGCTTCCTGAGTTAGTGCGTAGCTAAAAGTACGCATCTATCTTTGTTTAAACAAAAAGAGAGAATGTTGCAGTTTTCCTTGAACTCTAACAGCAGGGTTTTCTCGCCTAAGTGTCGAAAATATTCTAACTTTAAGAAATCCCAATAAATAGCGTATTATAGCGATTAGCTAAAGTTAATTTCTTTGAAAAATATGATTTGCTTACTCTTTGTAAACTTTGACCTTGAAAGTAGCATTTTACGTGTGGTGGTGGTCTCTAAATCTTTGGTCGGTCATAACTTTTCTTCTACTGGTCCTAAAGTGGTGCCGATAGGTACCCAGCTTACTTTTCGCACTCCGCATCTAATTATTTACCCAAATGTAGGGGTTCCCATTTGAAAATTCAGAGTTTGAGTTCATTTCATTTTGTATTTAACCCCTTATCAAAATTTTACTCACATAGTTTTAAAGAAGACTTTAATCCATGTCAGAAGACACCTTCCTTTTGTTCTTAGCAAGTATAGCAGCAGAATAATTCAGAGTGTTCCGTTTTTTTGTTTTTTTTTTATGACTGTACAGTCATAAAAAAACCCTATAGTATTTGAAGACTATTAACACTGAAGACACGTGTAATATGTTATTTTTTCAGGAATAATGTGCTACATAAATTTTTATTAGTAAATTGTTGCTGAGGGATCGTCTTCATATAAAAATTGGCTTTAAGTTTAAAATTTTCTATGAACGCCCCCCCCCCCCCTTTTTATCACATATTTGTGATCAGCAACGTCATTTAACCTTGTATTCCAAACCGTTTTAAATTTGTTCCAGCCGTTGCTTCACAATTGAACTGAGAAAAAACCGTCCCGTAATGTTAAAAACATTTTTGATACTTGTGCATATAATACCTAAACCACGTTATGTACGGCAAAGATTGCTTTTTATTTTAAAGTATGAACCAACCCAACAATAAAAACGTCATTGATTTCCTTTCAGATACAATTTTGAATTTTTTATGAATTATGGTATTAATATTTGAAAAAATTATGATTTGGAACCATATAATATTTTGATGGAGAAACAATCTAGAAGAGTGATTTCAAAGGAGAATCCAAAATGGGAGCTCAAAATATCCAGTAGTTTTTAAGATATGCCAAAAAGAACCATTTTTAGGGACTATATACAACTGTTCAAACTGATACAACAGCATGGTGGATTTCTATTTAAAGAAAGAGGGATTTGCTTATCCACCAGTTATAGAATATACTCAGCGTTTTTATAAAGTACTTTGTTTTCAACGGTAGCCATACGTTGAAAGCGAAACTGTTTATAAAACTACTGAGTATATTTTAAAACTGGGACACAATCCGATTTGTTGTCCATTCGTGAGAAGTCTGCTTTCATGTAACATGTAGCAATTTAGAAAACTTTTTACACGGACACTTACTTTTCATAGAAAACTGTGGTATCTCGGAGGGTTATTCGGAATAATCTGAGATGATTAAACTTTTTTTTATTGGGAGCCGCGGTTTTAACATTGTTGCCAATCCTAATACAGTAGTTTATATAAATACAAAGACTTTTAAAACGTAACCTCTCTCCAGAAGGTATATTCTGCTTGAGTTAGTGCGTAGATAAAAGTATGCATCTATCTTTGTATCAAAAAATTCGAATGTTGCATTTTTTCCCTCGAACTCTAACAGTTGAATTTTTTCTCCGAAGTTGCAAAAAATATTATTTAACAAAACTCGAGAAGTTTTAATTTATTACAAAAAGCAAACGTCTTATAGTGATTAGCGTTTGTTAATTTCTTCGAAAAATATGATTTGTTTACTCTTTGTAAACTTTGACCTTGAAAGTAGCATTTAAAATGTGGTAGTGGTTCCTAAATCTTTGGTCGGTCATAACTTTTGTTTTACTAGTCCTAAAGTAATGCTGTTTGGTATGCAGCTTACTTTTGGCCCTTCGCGCCTATTATGTTACCAAATGTAGGGGCTCCATTTAAAAATTCAGACTTTGTATTCATTTCACTTTGTATATGGTCCCTCATCAAAATTTTATTCACATAGTTTTAAAGCAGACTTTAATCCATGTCGGAAGACACCTTTCTTTTGTTCTAGGCTTGTATAGCAGCCGAATAATTCAGAGTTTTTCCCTTTTTCTTCTATGAGTGTACAAGACAACTGAGCTTCGATGAATTGAGGTTTCTGAAAACAGCCCAGCTGTTGCTAGATTAGCAACAACAAATCATTTAACTATCATCTATTACTAGTCACACAAGGTCAATGGTTCCCAACCTGGGGGCGATCTCTCCAAACGGGTGGTAAATTCAAAAGGGGCGATGGGTATTTAAAAGAGAAAACGGTAGTAATAAAAGGGTAGCGAAAATCGAAATTGTAAACATGTTCGAAACCGGTTAACCCATTAATGCCTGACATTATTTTTCCAAAGATATTTTGTATGCTGGTTACAAACAGTGTTTAATGGACTCCCCAAGAAAAATAATTTTAAAAATATCATGTAAAAAATAATTTTTTTTTATTAAGAAAAGAAAAATCGCCCTTTAAAAGTTACGATAGACCCCAGAGGGTATACATACTTGTTTTACTAAAACTTTTTTCTGCCTACGATAAAATATTTTCAAAGACATTTTATAAGAAGAAGAAAAAATCCGCAATTAACATTAATTGGAAAGCTGGGAATATCTTTGAAAACTTAGCTTTTTTTCTTGAGATTGTGAACGATGTGATTTTTGATAAAGATCATATTAAAACTGCCACAGAACACGCTTTACGATGGTTATGTGCTGCAATCTGTTGATAACGAATTGAAACAATACCAAGGTACTCATTGAACACTATTTTTTGGTTAAAATGTTCATTTTGGGGAAAATCAGACCCGTTTTTGGACCGTCCCTAGAAAAGAGACGCTAGGCATTAATGGGTTAATCAGAGTTCAGACAATTAATCACTAAGTTAAGAAAGAAACAAATTAAAGTACAAAAGCCTCTTTTTTGCACCTCGGATGAACCTTAGGAAGTATTTTGTCATTTACCGTCAATTTTACGAATTTTAAGGTTTTCAACTTATTTTCATTTAACTTTTTAGTTTCAATGATTTAAATTCCGCCCAGATTCCAGTGTAGAAAAGAAAATAATTTCTTGAAAAATGTACTTAGCTGTTTTTTTTAAAAGCACCTCGATGATCTTAATTAAATGATCTCCTTCAAATGCTTATCGGATCGTTTCGTGAAAGAGAAAAAAAAGGTATTTTATTTATTAATTATTTTTTTAGTTTAAAAGTGATTGGTTATAATTGCTTAATTGCATACATTTTACTTCAAATAAAGTTTGGTACTTATATTTTTAACTAGCTTTATGCCCGGCGTTGCCCGGGTGCGTATTAATATAAAACTTTAGCTTCTCAAAAAATTCTAATAAAAATTTAACGCAAAACTTGTTCATAAACAACGTTCTTAGTTTCACCTTCAGGCTCAAGAGTAAATAAATTTAGTCTTGATGTAGTAGTTCTCTTTTGTTGTTCTTTTAAACGAAACTGACGCTGACTCACTGTCTCCGATTGTCTTGATCTAGTTGCTCTATCTCTCAGATCTCTTAGACGATACTCACGCTGCTCATTGATTTCTAATGCTCTAGCCGTCTAATCTCTAATGTGCACTGTCGCTAGTCTTCGATTTCTCTCCTCAGGACTCTCATTTTCACGTTTTTCAGCCGTTTTTTTGCCTTAGGATGAACTTGTCCTATTGCTTTCCGTTTCTTCGGAGGCATTTTTGCAGAGTGGTAGCTAAATATACTTACAATTCAAAAATTTATGTTTTTCTTAATCGTTGTTTCCGAGCCTCGAGGTAGAAAGGTTGATAAATCAGAAATAAATTACTTTCTCGCTTTAAAGGTTTATCTCTATCAGTCGAAAAGAAAAAAAAAGCAGTTTAATTGTTTTTGACTTATTTCATGCTAAAATGAAATAGGTGAGCCTTGAAATGAAAATTCATTGTTTTAATTTTAATCTTTGTTGGAAAAATGCTAATATTTAAATACCATAAATTTTATCAATTTATAACCTAAAGGCTCTTGTCGATTAAAAAAATAGGCCTAATAATAGGCTAGATTCCTATATAAAAGGGTCATTTTTGACAAAAAACTTGAATTTGAGCTTTTTAGATTTTTTAAAATTTCAAGACCCCGCCTATGAGAATTCTAGGGCATCAAGGAACCTCTGTGTCAAGTTTGATGAAAATCTGACGCAAACTGTGGATTTGTATAGAGAACAAGTATACATACACTCATTTTTATAGATCCTATACTATAATACGAGAGATGTTTGTAATGTCGAAAATCGCCCCAGAATAAATAAACTCCGGTAAACTTGGGGGTCTGGGGTTTTTGGCCACGGAGAATCGATTGGCACCGGTTTTGAAGCGCTACGGTCGAAAAGTTCGGAGTTACAGATAGGATTCATTAAAAGTTTGAGAAGATTTCTTACTACGCCATTTTCTTTATGATTTCTCTTATTGTTACCGTTTCATAGCAACCGCGTGCTAACAATGGATTTCATATTTAATCCCATCAGCGTAAATTTATGTTTTTATAGTATTTGGCAAATAATTTTTGGCAACATGTTAGAATTGTTATTGCTTTTGAAATTTAAAAGAGATCGATCAAAATAAAGTTAGAATTGGGTATGGGCAGCGGTAGAGCCGCTATATAGACAGGCCGACGCATCAAGCTTAAGTTTCACCACTTTGGATCCAACTCATAAACTTTCACTTTCATTTTTTATTGTTGAGGAAATAGGGTTACCAGAGTAAAGTTTCGGGACATTGCCAAGCTTTGTTAAATTTACGTAAAAAGTTACCAAAAAGCGATAACTGGCCAGAAAAGACAATCCTCACACACGCGCTGGATCCAAAGTGGTGATTTTGATGCGTCGGCTCGTCTATATAGGGGCCTGAGGCCGCGGTAGTCCAATCGGTAAGTCGTCGGACTCGTAACCGGAGGGTCTCGGGTCGATCATATAGCCGCCGATCAAAGGTCCACCGTCTTCATTAATGGTTGCTGGGGGACGTTAAAAATGTTCGTGGTCACAAAATCCTCCAAGTGAAACGAAACCTCCGGGGTGTGCTGGCCCAAGGGTTTACTCGGTCCTTGCGCCTTCTTCAAAAATGAGCACAGCGTTCTTCAGGGCCCCATCCCGGTTAAAAATCGAGTTGTGGTATGTACGGGGGGGGGGGACCTGGAGTGTGAAGTGAAGTGAAAGTCAAAACCAACTGGAACCAAATGCGTACTGGAGAACAGGGACTCTGCATCCATTCTCATCAACCTCTCCCGCGCCTTCGGCGCCAAATGAAATGAAATTAGGTGTGATTTTACGGTGAGCATAGATTAAATAGGGTTGTGTTTTTTAAAATAAATTACGGCTGTTTTGAATGCGTAATTGCAACCAAAGGCTCAAAAATGCTTTTCAAGTTTATCTAAATAAGTACTTCGCACTTTAGAAAAAAACGCGAGTTTACAAACCTCTTTTTTTTTAACCGAGCGGGCT
>JAXGGA010023277.1:0-13712 GCA_038373865.1 Uloborus plumipes | reverse complement strand
AAATCACTAGTTTCTTGATTTTGACAGTTTACCTTTTGAATGAGTTACATTTGTTAAGCTAAAAAAATCTTTATTTAAAAAATGAAAACTGCTGATATAAGTCTTGACTAGGTGACCCGTGCGGAATTCCGCAAAGAAAAAAAAAACTCTAAACTTAAAATTTAATACGACAATTTTTATTGGCTTCATTTGCACAACATCGCCATCTACTGCCGTCGTTCTGACAACTTTTCAAAGAGATCAAAGACACGTTCACTTTTACAACTACTACAAAAGTGATACCCTATATTAAAATCAAATACCCAAGGCTACTACTAAACTAAATACTAACGTTATCGCAAAACTACCATAGTATTTTGAAACAATAAAAGTTACAATTAAGGTTTACCGAGCTAAGCCTTGGCTTGAAATGTCGCATTTAAAATTGATTTGAACAACAATGTAACGATTTTGACAGTTGAGCAAAAAATTTAACTTTTTCAAACTTCAATCGCTTATAAGTCGCTTAAACGTGGAGTTTCGAGATTCTCGTTACGCGGCGCTAGCGGAGAAACGTTCTAAAGAACGCATTTTTTTAAATCTTTCGAATGAAATCAAAATGGAGACGATACGACAATTATTTCGCTAGATAGAGTCAATTTTGTGCCCAAAAATTGAAGTTCGAATACAAAACGAACCGACACTTTTTAGAGGGTGGGTCCATGGATGCAAGACCTTCCGTCTCGAGACGGATTTCCGTCTTGACGAAATTGGCGAGACGGAGCTCGGGACGGAAAGGAAATTTAATGACTTCCTGCAGTTTTTAATTCATAAGAAATTTGTTTTCTCAATGTTTAAAAAAAATCAAATCCATTTGTTGCAATCATTATCCCAATCCATCCACGCATTTAACATCAATGCTGTAAATATATTTGATTTATATCGTTCCCTGCCGAATCTCGCGAACTCTGAACTTTCTACAGTTTTTGTTTTGTTATGCAATGTGCTGCCATGAACCAGTTTTGGAGACGTGGCTTTCATCATCAAGCAGCGCAGTGAAACTTCTTTCAAGTAGCTATGCTGTTACTACCGTACTACAATCGACGCTCGATATAACGACCGTCTCCGTCCTACAGAAAACAGTCTTTATAACGAATGGTCGCTAAAGAGGTAGAACATAGAGTATATTGGGATACAGTTGGGGGTTTTCTCACCGGTCGTTAAATTAGGATGGTTTTATAACGTGTGCTCGTTATAACGAGCGTCGACTGTATAACTGAACCTGATTGATGTAGACCTGGAGTTGCTCACTATTTTCTGTTTTTAATTAAGCTTCTTCTGTCTCTATTTGAATATTTATCTTTTGTCGCAATATTCGATCATCTTTTCTCGTATCGGTATTCATTTGTGATCCCCCCCCCCTTCAGCTTAGTAAATGAAAACCATGTGTTTACTGAAATGTCTGAAGTGGAATGCGCGGTTAAGTGACATCATCTGCAGGAGCCCCGTGTGTTAGCTGACGGGAAGATGAAATGTCTACGCAACAGGAGCAGAGCAGATGACTTTGAAGAAGCAACAAAAAGCGGATTTTGGGTTAAATCTACAGCCGATTTGAAATAACGATGGGCAACTGCTCCTGCATTTTTAACATGTTACTGTTAAAAATTGACTAAAACAAAGAGCTGGGAGAAGGAAAGAAACGAAAAAATAGTATGTTTGAAAAAACACTGCTCTTTTCATAGAAAGCCCGTAAATTTTCTCTTCCGAAGTTTTAAAAGAGTTTTTAAAAATGGGTGAGGGGGGGGGGGTTCAAAAGCTCTGAAAAAAAAATCTAAAACAGATTCGTAAAAATGCTAATTTTTTTTGAAGTCGGCACACTGTGATGATTCGGGATTTCTCCTCTGAAAACTTAAAAAATATTTATGTCATCGTTTGTAATATGGGGGGAGGGGCTCTGGTAAAATAATTCCAAAAGAGAAGTTTTGAAAACAATAAATTAGGCAGTCTTCAAAATTGAAGCGGGGGTGACATTTCGTATTCCCCCTGGGCGGGGGGGGGGGGGGTTAAAGAATCTATACTCAATGTGAATTTTTTCAAAAATCATCACCTGAATGGGAAAATCTTCAGTTCCTCTTGTGTTTCTTTTAAAAATTAATAAATATTCGAAAGAGTACCAAGTTAAAAAAAGAAATCATTATGTTTTGATTACTGAACACAAAGAATAATTGGCGCCCAATATAGTCAGTCTCGCTGCGGCGCCGCATAAATGTCAATATCGCACCGCCTCATGAGCGGATACGTCATAAAAAGAGCGCTATTAGCATATTTTTTGTACAGAGCAAAACTGAAAATACAAAAGAAATAAGTCAGTGAGGTTTTGAAAAATGGTATTACTGTTTTCATTTATTTTTGTGTTTTGCAACGTACGATCTCGTTCAAAGGATTAATTCCTTTTGCGATTACGTTTTTTGCTCATTGTTGCTTTTATTCTGAAGCAATATGAGTGCAAATTCAGCTATTGAATTACGTGTTGTCTTGTTACTTTCGTTTTTTGAACGCATTCGTGCTTAGGTTTGCGTTAATTCCTTATATTTTTTATGCTCCTCGGATTTTCTTCTGGACCCTTCGAATTTTTTTTTTTTTTTTGATGAAGTATGTACGAACCCACACTGTTAAAAATTCAGGAAACTTTTACGGTAAATGTTACTGTAAAATGTAGTGTTTACAATATAGAAATTTTTTTACAGGAAATTGTACCGACAAAAAAAAATTGCGACTGCAGCGCCAATTGATGTGCCACGTGACTGACTGTGCAAGGCATATGATACCCTATTTTCGCTCACTTACACTGAAGTGACAAAAGTCATGGGATACCTCTTAATATCGTGTCGGCCCTCCTTTTGCCCGGCGAAGTGCAACAACTCGACGTGGCATGGACTCAACAAGTCGTTGGAAGTCTTCTGCAGGAATATTGAGCCATGCTGTCTCGATAGACGTCCATAATTGTGAAAGCGTTGATGGGGCAGGATTTTGGGCACGAACAGACCTCTCGATGGTGTCCCATAAATGCTCAATGGGATTCATGTCGGGCGATCTAGGTGGCCAAATCATTCGTTGGAATTGTCCAGAATTTTCTTCAAACCAATTGCGAACAGTTGTGGCCCGGTGACATGGCGCATTGTCATCCATAAAAATCCCATCGTTGTTTGGGTACATGAAGTCCATGAATGGCTGCAAGTGATCTCCAAGTAGCTGCACATAAGCATTTCCAGTCAATGTTCGGTCCAGTCGCACTAGAGGACCAAGTCCATGCCATGAAAAAACAGCCCACACCATTACGGAGCCACCACCAGCTTGAACAGTGCCTTGCTGACAGTTTGGGTCCATGGCTTCGTGGGGTCTGCGCCACACTCGAACCCTACCATCGGCTCTTACCAGCTGAAATCGTGACTCATCGGACCAGGCCACGGTTTTCCATTCATCTAGGGACCAACCGATATGCTCACGTGCCCACGAGAGTCGCTGCAAGCGATGTCGTTCTGTCAGTAAAGGCACTCGAGTCGGTCTTCTGCTGGAATAGCCCAAGAAATCCAAATTTCTCCGCACAGTTCTAGCAGACACGTCCATTGTACGTCCCACATTGATTTCTACGGTGATTTGACGCAGTGTTGCTTGTCTGTTAGAATTTACGACTCTTTGCAGACGTCGCCGGTCTCGATCTTTAAGTGCAGGCGGTCGACCACTGCGCTGTCCATGGTGGGATGTTATGCCTGAAATTTCATACTCTCGGCACTCTCTTGACACAGTGGATCTGGGAATGTTGAATTCTCTAACGATTTCCGAAATGGCATGACCCATGCGTCTTAGCTCCAACTAACATTCCGCGTTCAAAGTCTGTTAATTCACGTCGTGCGGTCATCATCACGTTAAAACCTCTTCACATGAATAACTTGAACAGAAATGAAAGCTCTGTAAAAGCACTGCGCATTTATACCTGTTCTATGCGATGCTACTGCCATCTGAAAATTTGCATATTGCTATCCCATGACTTTTGTCACTTCAGTGTATTGTGTCTCATCTGGGATGAGAAAGCAGTGTGTAAAAATTGGGTCCTGGGTTCAGTCCTTATCATTCGCATCTTGCTCTTTTTAACTCTCGTTTGTTCGGAAAATTTTACAGTAAAAAAAGGCAACATGGATGCCAGTAACTTTTACCGTAAAATTTCAGGAAAATTTTTAACAGTGCAGATTTCAACTTTTGGAGCTTAAATTCCAAAATAATTCTGAGAATCCACAATCCTCTGCTTTCTAATATTTTTTTGCGATAGTCTGAATTTCACTTTTGGAATCGACAGTCTTCAAAGAAGCCTCTGAACCCCAGTCCCTCCCTTTACATTACCAAAATGGCCGACACTCGCGTATAGGTCGATCTCACGTGTAAAAGTCGGTCGACACCATTACTTTTTGAAGGAAAATCGAAAACCCGCGTATAAGTCGAGACCGCACTTTTTGAAACGATCGGGAACGTTTTGTCGTGATTTTTGAATATAAACATTTTGAAAAGTAGGAAAATGAAATGCACTGAACATTCTTGTGTTAAAAACAGCACGATTGTTATTCTTTTTCACAAAAAGGGTTCATTTTTGCGATCGCGATTTTTGTAAATCGGGACCGATCCGGAATCGTTTCCCCGTGATTTTTTGAAAAAAAAAAAAGTTTTAAAAAGAAGGAAAATGAAATGCAGTGACAGGGCCCAATTAAGATATCACGGGGCCCTAGGCCAAATACATTTTTGGGGGCCCCCTGCACTGAGGCTTCGCAATTACAGACATAGGATACAACAAATTTAGGCATTGAATACAACAATTTTAGCCATTTGGGGGCCCCTAAGTTGTGGGGGCCCTAGGCCGCGGCCTAGTTGGCCTATTCGGTTCTACAGGGCCTGATTACCTATTCGGTAATCAGGCCCTGTGCAGTGAGCGTTCTTGTGTTGAAAATAGCACGATTGTTATTCTTTTTCACAAAAAGGGTTCATTTTTGAGATCGCGATTTTTGTAAATTATTCGATTTTACGATCGCGGTTTTTGTAAGGGTTCGATTTTGTTTTTACTATCTGTTGCTTTTTTTTTTTTTTGCATTATTACTAACAAAATTTTGCGATGTAGCCGTATCATATTGTTTTAAAAATTTAAACACCATCAATCGGAAAATTCGCGAATACGGCAATTCCCGCAATTTTCGCGCCGTCAGTCCGTTTATTGTAATTATTTATTCTTTATTTCACAATCAAACCATGCAAAAATACAGTAGAATGTATGAGTATTTACTTCTTTAGCCACTGTTTAAAATAGTTAGACTGAATCGGAAAAATCTTATCGTTTTTGAGTGTTTTTTTTCCAAGAGTTATTCGGGAAAAATTTTTAGAAATTCTGTCCCGCGTATAAGTCGACCCCCTAACTTTATACTTCATTTTTTGGACTAAATTTCTCGACTTATACGCGAGTATATATGGTATTTAGGATTTTTTTTTTTTTTCAAAAACTCCGGGGAGCCCCCGGACCCCCCTCCCGTTCATATCATTGACATTCATTCAATTTTACGTTTTCGGAGCCACGATGTAGAAAACGCGCGAAGGAGACCCCCATTTGCTACACACATAACAAAATGCTTGAAATACGTCACCTAAAAAAAAGCTCACATTGTTACAAAAAAAAAAAAAAAATCAAAGTAAGCACAAATATTCAAAAATTGCAAAAAAAAAAAAAAAAAAATCTTTTTTATCTAAGTAGCATGGAGGGGAAGGGGAGCTCAAAATATTTTCCGTCTTGAACACATCACTAAACTTGCACCCATGGGTGGGTCTAATTTTCGTCAATAGCCCGCGGGATAAGCTTCAAAATCATAAATTTTCATGCAATTCGATAAAGAAATGAGCGAGTTTCGACCGGGTATAGGATTCGGCTTAGAGAAATAATATATGGAGATTATTTTACACAACAAAAACCTTTTGTCCATCTTTTCACATTAAGAGTACCTATCCCATCCAAGGGCAGATCTACATTCTATCTTTTTTTTTATTTTTTTTTTTATTTGTGGGAGGGGGGGGGGGATCATTCCCAAAAAGGGAAGGGGGATAAGTAATTTTTGGGCATAAATTAGGGGACTGGTGCAAACATTCTGAAATATAAGCTATAAAACATAGCTTTAGACTATGTTTGGTCCCTTTAAGGATGTAAATGGATAGGAGAGTCATACGCCCCCCCCCCCCTCATAAAAAAAACTGACTAATGCCATCCAAGCTTTATTGTCTTTAATTTCTAAAATTTAATTAAAAAAATTAGCGGAAAAGAGTATTCTCAAGTAACTTTATAAGAAAATAAACATAAGTTGATTATATAATAAACTTTTTATTCCAAAATTACTGCGGCAAAATTTGTCATCAGATAAAATACTATATACTGAATCTGTTGATTTTGGTACATATTAAAATACTTTAATTTTTTAAATGAATTAACTCAAAATTTAAACTACCTTGAAAAATGCAATTTTAAAAGTTTTGGCTAAAAAACATTCCTCCCTGCCCATCAAAATGTCCCTCTTAAATATCCTGCTGTTATCGGGAAATCTTGATTTATCGACAAGAGTTAGTACCGATCTTCTCAACTAATTCAAGGTTCTACACCTAAAAAGAAAATCGCTTGTGAAATTCGAATGGGTACCTTGTTTTTTAGAAATAAATTGAAGACAATGCAAAAAGCAAACTATGAAGAAATTGACATGTCTGTTCTACCAGGAGTTCTACCTCTTGATTCCTCAGCACATTTTTTTTTTTTTTTTGCGTATGATGGAAAAAAAGCCATGACAGTTGATTTTATCGTTAAAACTATTGAACAATAATATTGTGTTGTTGTTGTTTAGCTTCTAGTACCAAAATTTAAACAATACTCAAACGTGACAAATATGTAGAGTCTGTAACATGCTCTTAAATGGGTAGTTCTTTAATAAATAATTCCTTAAAAAATATTTTTTGATTCTTTAATTATTATTTTGGTTTGTAAATGCATTGTAGATAAACTGAGACATAATAAAAAAGCTTCATTAGGTAGGAATAGATGTTACTTTCACAGAAAATTTGAAGTTTGTTTCAGCAAAAATTTCCTTGTCTTTTGTGCGTAGAGTCCGTAACATGCTATACATACTCCTATATTTTCAGAAATTAAAAATGAATCCAAAGTTTTTTCAATGTTTTGTGATAAGTACACATAGGACCATAAACTTACAAAAAGTTTAGTTTCAATATTTGCACTAATCATGAGTAGGAGACTAAAACTCATATCTCTGAAGTGTAGAGTCCGTAACAGCTAAATACTGTGAAATGCCCCAGAATCAGATATTTCTTAGTTTCGATGCTTGCTATTCCTTGTTGAAAGGTGAACAAATAACATTTCTTTTCATTTTAACTAAATCATTAAAATAAAAGTTTTAAACAAAATTCCATGCTCTTTAAGAGAGTCAAATGTCAAAAACTAAATGCTGAATCTTTGCCTGAGTTTTATTTTTGTTTGAACTATTTAAGTTTTTTAACACATATATAATATCTTTAAATAGTATTTCTTTTCAGTATTAATAAATATTAAATCTCTGACTCTTTAACTATTGAGTCAATTCGGAGATTTATAGTTACTGCATCTAGATAAATTCTTTTCCATATTTTCAGTAACAAATGCAACTTTAATTACTTTATAAATATTTTCACACAACAAACAGTAATTCTGTTAGACTTGTACTTTCTCCTTAAAATATTTTGTGGCGATAATTTGTGCTACACCAGCTGAAGAGTAGAACGTTATTACTCATTACAATTTAAAATTAAATGCAAGAACAATATTTTGACTAAAAACTGTTTGAATATATGAAATGTGTCTTTTGATTGTTTATGAAAGGCAATTATATATTATATATGTTTTTTTATAAAATTACATGCTTAAGTAATAGGGGCTTTGGTAAAAAAAAAAAAAACAACTTGTGGGGGGGGGGGGGAGGGCACACTCACACATTTTCTCTTTAGAACGTTCAGGTATTTTTTTATGAACTCACAATCACCCCTGGTTCCTGCCTGAGTTTGATTTCAACTTTTTTGGTTTTAACCAGAGATTAGCTATTTTATTAATCATTATTGGGAACTAATGTCAATCCCCTCTTGGCGACTTTTTCCTGCTGGCGCCAAAAGAGAGTTGCTAAGAATTTGATGTATGTCGACTGACGTCATATATCATTCATAGTGATGCTCTTTTAGCACCAACAGGATTATCATTAAAATACAAAATCAAAAGCTTTTCAAAAATATACCACAAAAATCAGTATTTTAGTCAAAAGGAAAATAACAAAGATTCTCAAATTTCAATAAATAAAGAGTGGAAATGTTTTAGTGACAACAGTACAGGGGTTTAGCCAGAGAACATTCGGGTCTGTTTACGGACCTTTCACTAAAATCCGATCTTCACAAAATTCCGAGCAAGCAAATCGGACCTATCACAAATTATTCTCTGAAAAATATCAGCTAAAATCAAAATAGCGCATGGGTAATTTCTTGTAAAAAGCCCATAATTTTCGAAACCTTTTCTGAAGTTACGGAAGGAAGGAAGTTACTTGTATAGCTGAAAATTAGCGGTCGCCACTCGCCACGTGGCGATTAAAGTTGCAAAAGTGGCGATTAAAAAATGTGGCATCGATCGCCACCCTTGGTCGCCACTCTTGCTCAGTCACTCTAAACATTCCCAATCGAACCATATTTCCCCCCTCCTGTTCCGCGCTACTTCCATGTATTTCTTTCCCCACCTCTTTTCCCCATCGCTAGAGGGAGAAATTGAGCCACAACAGGAACCGCCATTCGTCATTTGCACTTTGAACTTTGAACCCTGCACGTGCAGGGCGAGGACTCAGTCACCTTTCTCACCTTTAGTCACCTTTTGAAATTTTGGTCACTTTTTGTCACCTTTTGGAATTTTAGTCACCTTTTTAAACCTTTCTTAAAATGTGTTTTAGAAAAATCCATTTTTGATTCATAAAATTTTTGAAAAGTATGAATATTCTTTTTCTTACCTGAAAATAAATAGAATTTTGAAAAAAAAAAAAAAAAAAAGCAAAAATCTGTCATTCAACCATTAAAAAAAGTGTTTCAACTGTGGCTCATTCAAAAACAAAGCCTTTTAGAAGCACCTGTTTAAAAAAGTTTCAAGAGGAAACAAAAAAAACAGGTGCACCTGTTCCAAGGATGTTCCACAGGGTTTTTTTTTTACTTCCTTTTACGTAGTAAATTAGGTATTGTGATCACGAAAAAAATTTCACTCAAATTTCGGTCTAAATTTTGACTTTGCTCACCCCTGAATGAATGTCGCGTAGTTTTTTCGACCTGTCAGCATGTGCATATGTACCTAACAACATACAAACAGCCGAAAAATCAATTTCGACCACCCCCGAGTAAATTACGACGAGTTTTCTCGTGACGTCTGTATGTAGTCTGTGGGCCAAGTGCAAATATCGTTCAGGTTCGTTTACCAATCTTAGGGACTACGAGAACTTACTTGAAATCTATTAATATTGATGTACTCAATCGAAAAATCCAATGTTCCCAAGCGGAACTTGTCTCATTAAGTTTTAATTAGCAATTGAAACACGAACTCTTTTCCTTGGCCTGGTCACTCTTTCACTAGAGACGTTGTCCCTAGGTGGCGCTATTGCACAAAATATTTGCAATCTAAAATTTTAATAAACAGTTTTTCAACCATAATTTTACTTTTTTACTCGACTTTACATTTCAAAATATATTAATACGTTTTGAATCACTCACTTTTTTTCGCTGTGTGACTTAATATAAAATCAAAATCAAACATTGTATCAATCCGCCAGGCGTTTCAGATATTCTCATTCTTTATTTTTGATCAAAGAGCGCCAGTTCGCGCGGTTTCGTTTCGCGTCGCTGTCTTTTATGGCTTGATATCCCCTTTTGGCGATGTTTCACAAAGAGCAACTTTTAGTGGAACGACATTGTTGTATACCGTATTTTTTGCCGTATAAGACGCACCATCTTATACGGCATAAATTTAAGATTAATTAAAATTGGGGAATTTAATTTAAAATTGGGTGTGTCTTACACGGCGAAAAATACGGTAATATTTCGTTTTTTAAGCTGCTATTTTGAATAACGTTTGATTTTTCAAAATTTTAATTAAATCTTATAAAATTGAGTGTTTATTGTTTTTGCTACATAACTTGCAGTCGTGAAAGGAGTTAGTGTAGGAGATATAGAGATTAAATAAGAACCAGTTTAGACATTTTTTGTTGCTGCTTTATTTCTAGAACATAAATTAACTATTACTGTTTTTCAGAAAACCAATACTTATAAAATCACAGGCCTGTCATTTGGGGGAGGGGGGGGAGTCAATTCCTCTCCTTCCCGGCTTTGAAAAATCAATTTACATGTAAGCGGGCGTGGTTTTTGTCATTTTTGGTGCAATTTACATTGTGTATGCAGTGTTTGCCCCCGCTCCCCTGGAAAAATTTGAAATAGCTTGTGTAAATACATATAGGATATATAAGCAAGGGCGGATACAAGGGAGGGGCGATGGGGGCGATCGCCCCTCCCTTGAGGGACTCTTCCACAGCGGTTCTTAGATTTTGAAGTTCAAAAAAGGCAGTTGTAGTTGATTTTTGATGATATTAAGAGAAAGGGTGAGGATTCGGAGCTCTGATCTGGAAATTTTTCGAAATGGAAGACCAAAACACAGGAGCGTAGGAACCGGGGGAGCTGGGGGAGCTTGCGCTCCCTCTGGAATATTTCAGACCGGCTCAGCTCCCCCGGAAAAAGTTCCTTGGTACAACTTCTTGTAGCATATTTTTTAACTCAAACCTGTATTCAAAAATGTGATTTGCTTTTCCTAAAAAATTCCTGATTTAAAATCGTCTAAAAGTGCGAGTTTCAAGTTACAATTTTGAAGAATTGTCAGGGATGATTTTGCTACCCCAGTTCCCCCCCCCCCCTAACGTAACTAAAGGTGGCCTATAATTCGATTTTAAGACTTCAATTTAAAAAATGTTCTATCCTCTAAAGTCACCTAGAATCGTCTTTAGTCATTTTTTAAACGTACCATTTGGACACTTTTTAAGGGGAGAAGTTCAAGACTTCTTTTTTTCTGAGCAATTTAAAAGTATTTAATCTTATCGTCCTTCTGAAGAAAAAGATATTGGTAATGTTTTTAAAATTCCTTTTTGCAAAAAATGTTTATTTGAATATTTATGAATCCATAATTGAGTTTGTGTGTAAAGAGGGAAAAATGTGTCCCCCCCCCCCTTCCTAAAGCTCCAAGATCCGGCATTGAGCTGGGCTCCCCCTGTTTTTACAAAGTTCCTACGCCACTGCCAAAACATTTGTAACCAACCTGTGTTAACAAGGGTGCATGGAGAAAAAAATGGGCAAGTAAGAAAAAAAAACTCAATCGCCCCTCCCTTGGAACATTTCTGGATCCGCCCTTGTATATAAGGGACTGATTTGCTACCACGAATAAGTAAGTTTTGAACGACGTCAATCGTCGCCAAATATGATTCGTGACTTTTTCCGATAATTTTTAGCTTTTAAAAGTAATGCATATTGTATGATGTGCTTTAATAAATGTAATTTAAAATTTTAAATGAAACCATTAAGATCATGGCAGGACCTATAGTCTGTGGGCCAAGCACCGATATCGTTCAAGTTCGTTTACCAATTTTAGGGACTACGGGAACTTGCTTGAAATCAACTAATAGTGATGTACTCAATCGAAAAATAGAATGGAATATGCGAGAGTATTTGACTACAGAATATTGTTAGGGGTAGTTAGTAAGTTAATATACTGAAAGTCCCCGACCCTGGGGGGTGAGCTAAAGGTGGGTGGGGGGGGAAGCAAATTTTGGGTTTCTGGAAAAATTGCGGAAATGGTGGGAAAAATTGGTTTAAAATAAAAATTCAAGCTAAACAAAATTCGTACAACAGTGTTTCTACACATATTTGTCGAATTTTCAATAATTTTCCAGGTGTATATTGTGAAAAAACGAGAAATTTCGGAAAAACTCTCTATTTTTGTCAAGCAACGTTGAATGGTTCTATTTTAAAAAGGGAGACAGCTTGATTACGAAAATGCACGATAGCAGCATTTCCACGTACTCCGATATTATTTTATTTTTATAGAAATGATAAGGAAGAGAAAAAAAAAAACACCAACACAAATCAACACCTCAAACATACGAATGTAACGAAAAACAAAACAAAACAAAACAAAACAAAGAAAAATCCCTTCTCATTCCTTATCTCTCTTATCACAATCACCCCCTGTTTCATAAAATCGGTTGAGACCTGACGCATACGCGAATTCGAGGAAGGTCGCCGAAAAGAATATCAAACAGTATCTATATATCCATCTATATGTACATATAAATATATAGGCAGAGACAGACACATATATATGATATTTAACGTAATTATCCGCCCCTAGAATTCCATTTTCGCATATTTTGCCATCTATCTTTAATGGCCTGTAAAAAACTAATGAGACAATATTTTTTCGGGAACATTGTGTTTTTTTCATCTGTAGACTCTAAGGATTCAGAAAAATATCACATTTTGTAGTCCCCGAAGTTGGCAAACGAAACCATGTTTCTAAGCATCTTTTCTGCCTTCGGCCCACAGACTATATGTACGTATGTGCGGGTGTATGTGCGTATGTGGCTCACATAACTCAAAAACTATATGCCGTGGAAACTTCTAGCTTGGTATGTAGGCTCTGAGGGGGGTCTAGTTGTGCACCTCCCCTTGTGATTGCATTCGAATGTTCCCAAAGGGGTCTTTTACCCCTTTTTTGGGGTAAATCAATGTTAATTTCAATACAGACTCAAGTGATATGAACTGGCGCCACTACTTGGCGACATGTCGCCAAGCTTTTGGTCGCCAAGTGTTTGACGCCAACTTGGCGATATATCGCCAAGTTGGCGACAAATTTGGCAAAAAACTTATTTTTTGAATTTGGGTTCAACTTGGCGCTATTGGCGATATCTTGCGAAAAATTCACTAAATGATATTAAAATCAGCAATATTTAGAAAAATAACCATTGTAAAATATTTTTTGCATCGTTTTGTGGTAGATTAGGGGAGTAAATATTTGAATTGTTACCTTGCTCACTCCAAGCACTTTTTTAACACTTAAGGCAACTACTAAGAAATTTACACGTAAAAGGAAGTAGTGTGGGGTCCATACCAGATTTTTTTTTTTTTTTTTTGTTCTTATAACAAAATTGTGTTCCTGATTTGCATAGACATGGGGGAAAAACAGGGTCAAAATTCTTATCTTTACTGTTATGTTCTTATCTCTTTTCTGCTCTACCCCCACCTTGCCCAAAGAAAAAACTGGTTGCTGATTTCACCCTTTTTCAAATTTAGTTTCATGTTCTAACAAATGCTTTTTCTATGCCATACCACAAGTCTCTATGACCTTGAAGCATGTGTGTAAGGCATAATTGGAAAAATGCCCTTTAATTTGCAGAAAAAAATGTAATGCAAAAAAGAAAATATCAGGAAGAAAGAAGTTATTTGGGAAACATCTTTTTTTTTTTAATTTACAGATATTTTTTTTCTCATTTTCAGAAGTGATTTATTACTATGTGCTTTTTACATTTAATATTGCTATGTTTTTTTAAAAAATATTG
>JAXGGA010023276.1:0-13712 GCA_038373865.1 Uloborus plumipes | reverse complement strand
TTTTTATTGGCACAAATTGAATTTTTGATTTGTTACTTCATACTACACTCGAACAACCCCTGTAACAGAAGTTTTGAATACATAATGATGTCTCATCCATAAACATTCTCTTATTTGAACATGAGACGAACCCACTACGCCGTCAAAAAAATGTTGTTTTTACAGTATAATACTGTAAACAGAGGTTCCATTTAAGACTAAAACCCACAGTAATAAACAATAAAGCTAGCAATTCTACATTTTATTACCAAAAAATTAGCTGTATTGTACTGTAAAAACTAGAGTGTAATACTGGCAGCATAGGTTTCGGTTTAAAACTGTAAAATGCACAGTAAAAACTAAAATTAACAATTTTTACCGTTTATTACTGTAAACTAGCAAATTTACAGTTTGCTACTGCACTGTAAAAAACTTGTTGTATTTACAGTATAACACAGTTAATTTTATAGTAATACTAGCCTAATACCCGGCGTTGCCCGGGTGCTTATTAATACAACATAGCATTCAGGGAAAAAAAGTTTGAAAGAGTTCTATTCACATGGGTATAAATAATTTGCATCAATCTGTCTCTTAGGTACAAACTTTGAAAAAAACTAAAATATTACAGAAAGTTAAACGTTTACAGAAAAATAGTCTTATCAAAAGGTGAAAATTAAAGATAAATGTTGTCTGTGCTTTGCCGCGTCCACTGGCATGAAATATATGCACATGGAAGTGAAAAAATTGCATCAATTTCACCCGCCAAATTTAAAATATTAACTTTTCTCTATTAATTGTTCCCACCTACAAAGTAAAAATTATTATAACTCAGAAATAAATCTATTTCTCGTTCTGAAGGCTTATCTCCATTACAGACGCAACTGTCGTCGCATTGCAAATTTGAAATTCAAATCCGTGGTTCTTTTTATAAAGTCCACATTAAGGCCCCTATATAGACGAGCCGGCGCATCAAGATTAAGTTTCACCACTTTGGATCCAGCGCGTGTTTGTGTGTTTGAGTGGTTGTCTTTTCTGGCCAGTAATCGCGTTTTGGTAATTTTTCACTGTGAGCAATTATTAGTGGCACGTGGATTTGGCAAAGCTTAGCAATGTGCCAAAACGTTTTTTTGGTAACCCTACTCCGCAACAATGAAAATATGGAAGTAAAAGTTAATAAGTTGGATCCAAAGTGGTGAAACTTAATCTTGATGCGTCGGCCTGTCTATATAGCGGCTCTAGTCCACATGAATTATGATTGTTTTTTACTTATTTCAATGCTAAAAGGAAATAGGTGAGCCTTAAATTGAAAATTCATTACTTTAATCGTAATCATTGTTGGAAAATACTAATATTTAAAAATCTTAAATTTCATCAATTTGAATACTAAAAGGCCTATCTCGATTACAATATAAATAGGCTAGATTCCTATAAAAGGGTCATTTTTTGACAAAAAATTTAAATTTGAGCTTTTTAGATTTTTTAAAATTTCAAGACCCCGCCTATGAGAATTCTAGGGCATCAAGGAACCTCTGTGTCAAGTTTGATGAAAATCTGACGCAAACTGTGGATTTGTATAGAGAACAAGTATATATATATACATACACTCATTTTTATAGATATAGAAACTGTAAAATTTTTAACTTTACAGTATTAAGCTGTAAAACTGCTAATTTTGCTATAATAAACAGTTAAATAACAAATTAACAGTTCATTGCCGTGCATTATACGGTTTTTTGTCGTGCATTTCACAGATTTAGGCGGGAACCTCTGCTGCTAGTATTAAACTGTTGCTTTTAGTGCAATACAGCTATGAATTAAACTGCAAAATTGCTAACTTTAAATCTGGTATGGACCCCACACTACTTCCTTTTACGTGTAAATTTCTTAGTAGTTGCCTTAAGTGTTAAAAAAGTGCTTGGAGTGAGCAAGGTAACAATTCAAATATTTACTCCCCTAATCTACCACGAAACAATGCAAAAAATATTTTACAATGATTATTTTTCTAAATATTGCTGATTTTAATATCATTTAGTGAATTTTTCGCAAAATATCGCCAATAGCGCCAAGTTGAACCCAAATTCAAAAAATAATTTTTTCGCCAAATTTGTCGCCAACTTGGCGTCATACGCTTGGCGACTAAAATCTTGGCGACATGTCGCCAAGTGGTGGCGCCAATTCATATCACTTGAGTCTGTATTGAAATTACCATTGATTTACCCCAAAAAAGGGGTAAAAGACCCCTTTGGGAACATTCGAATGCAATCACAAGGGGAGGTGCACAACTAGACCCCCCTCAGAGCCTACATACCAAGCTAGAAGTTTCTACGGCATATAGTTTTTGAGTTATGCGAGCCACATACGCACATACATCCGCACATACACCCGCACATACATCCGCACATACGTACATACAGACGTCACGAGAAAACTCGTCGTAATTTACTCGGGGGTGGTCGAAATTGATTTTTCGGCTCTTTGTATGCTGTTAGGTACATATGCACGTGCTGACAGGTCGAAAAAACTACGCGACATTCATTCAGGGGTGAGCAAAGTCAAAATTTAGACCGAAATTTGAGTGAAATTTTAATTTGAGTGAAATAACTGTTTGATTTTTGAGTGAAATAACTATAAAATTGCTAGTTTTACAGTTTATTATTCGGAATTTCACAGTTTTAACTTGGAGCCTCGGCTTCCAGTATGAAAACAACAGCTCATTTTTTGCAGCGTTTCAAATTAGCAATTTTACAGTTTTTACTGTAAAATAACTGTAAAATTAGCTGTATTATACTGTAAAAACATCTATTTTTTGCAATGTAAGGATGTCGCATACATTAACATTCTCTGATTTGAACATGAGATGAATCCACTAACAATTGCTTTCCTGTTCTTCCAGAGTCCGAGTCCTACTGCCCCAATCCTGGTCCTCTGGCCAACGGACAGGTCCTCCTCAATCCCATGCGAGGACAAGGACGCCAGGCAACCCCCACTGAGAGTCGATACAGAAAAGAGACTCGCCTCTACTTCTACTGCAACCAGGGATACAAGCTCATTGGACTCTCTTCCGCCACGTGTGGACCTGACGAGCAGTGGTCGACCAGTTTCCCCGTTTGTGAGAGAGGTATGCGATAACCATTCCCTCCGTAAAAGCAAAGCTTCTGGCAACAATCTTGACGGATCTTGGTTTCGTCTTGACGCCGTCAATATTGCGTGTTTAATTATGCATAAAGATTGCATAAATATTGTTACAAAAGGATTGTTACGACAAGACGTATTAATAGTACATACATCTTAGCATGACAATATTGATTTCGTCTTGCAATAAAACGATTGCATAAAGACTGTTATAACAAAATTGTTATGAAAGGACGTATGCAATACTACATACATCTTGACATATCAATATTGATTTCGTCTTACAACATCAAGGTTGCATAAATCTCGTCATAGTCAAGATTGAAAAGAATGTTCTTGATGCCTTATTGTCGCCGTCAAGATCATTAGCGCTTAGACTAGAAGAGAGGCACATGCGCGAAAACGTCAAGATCTTGACATTTTCTTGTCATGACAATCGGTATGCAAGATTACAAAACAACGTATCTTGTAGTCCGAGAGCCAGTAACAGATATATATGACCAAGTTCCTCTCAAGTGATAATTAGTAAAACGCAACAGAAAATCGAACTATGAAGCCTCGTGAATGTCAGCTGAATCTCGGTGGGGGGGATAAGCAGTTGGAACCTCCCACGCTTGAAGAAAAAAAAAATCACTCATTTCCTCTCGCCTAAAAATTTACCAGATGATAGCTTATATGTAACTATTGATAAATATATACGTCAGCTGGCTGTATCTCGGTGGAAAAATTGTCAGCTGATACTTTGAAGGTCGTTACGTAGAAGTTAGCTAGAAGCATTTACTGACTACACTGTTCGACAAAAAAAAAAAAAAAAAAAAACCTTGAAAATGCTTCTGGTATTTTGAAGGCTGATTCTTATGTAAAATGACCCCCTGAATCCGAATATGACCCCCGTTTTCCCCCATCACGTCCCAATTTTTTTTTAAACGCCCCCCCCTTTTTTTTTTTTTCATTTTTCCTTAGTTTCAGGGCTATAATATTTTTTTTGGAGGGGAAAGGAGCCTTATATTCACCAATAAATTATTTTGGATGTCAAGAGAGACTCAAAGTTTAAAATCATGAGCACCGAGAAAAAATCGGGGAACTTGGGGGGGCGTGGCCCCCAAAATATTTGAAAAATCACCAAAAACGATCGTTTTATTCTAGTTTCTTTAAAAAGACCTTTAAAACATTTTTTTCGGTGCAGAACCAGAGTATAGGATCCGCTCCTATGGCTCCTGGGTCAGAAAAAATTTTCACGCTGTAAAATTTAAAAAAAAAATAAAATAATGCTTTAAAAATCGCACTTTGCACTCGAGTTTTAAAGCAGGTCTTCAGCCAAAAAAAAAAAAAACAAAATTGTGGCTGATTCTTATGTCAAATGACCCCCTATTTCCAAATATGACCTCAGTTTCCCTCCTCCACCCCCTCTTTCCAGAGAGTTCCCCTCCCCAATTCAGAGTCATTTTACTAATTCGGAGGGGAAAAGTACATTACGTAACCCGTTAACATAATTCTAAAAGGCAACAGAGGTTCAAAGTTCAAAATCATGTACATGTGTACCAAAAATATAAACTAGGGCGGTATACCTCCCGCCCCCCCCCCAAAAAAAAAGAAAAGAAAATTCAATACTCTGATTTTTCACAAAAAAAAAAAAAAGGTTTAAAACGTCTCTTAGAAAAACAAGAAAAGAAGATTTTTTTTTTGGGGTGGGGGGGTACACCGCCATAGTTTATATTTTTGGTACACATGTACATGATTTTGAACTTTGAACCTATGTTGCCTTTTAGAATTATTTTTTTTTTTTTTTTTTTAATTTTACTGCGTGAAAATTTTTTCTGACCCAGGAGCCGTAGGAGCGGATCCTATACTCTGGTTCTGCACCGAAAAAAATGTTTTAAAGGTCTTTTTAAAGAAACTAGAATAAAAAGATCGTTTTTGGTGATTTTTCAAATATTTTGGGGGGCCACGCACCCCCCCCCCCCCCAAGTTCCCCGATTTTTTTTTCTCGGTGCTCATGATTTTAAACTTTGAGTCTCTCTTGACATCCAAAATAATTTATTGGTGAATATAAGGCTCCTTTCCCCTCCAAAAAAAACATTATAGCCCTGAAACTAAGGAAAAATGAAAAAAAAAAAGGTGGGGGCGTTTTAAAAAAAATTGGGACGTGATGGGGGAAAACGGGTGTCATATTCGGATTCAGGGGGTCATTTTACATAAGAATCAGCCTTCAAAATACCAGAAGCATTTTCAAGGTTTTTTTTTGTCGAACAGTGTAGTCAGTAAATGCTTCTAGCTAACTTCTACGTAACGACCTTCAAAGTATCAGCTGACAATTTTTCCACCGAGATACAGCCAGCTGACGTATATATTTATAAATAGTTACATATAAGCTATCATCTGGTAAATTTTTAGGCGAGAGGAAATGAGTGAATTTTTTTTTTTTTCTTCAAGCGTGGGAGGTTACAACTACTCATCCCCCCACTGTGCCGCAGCTGACGGTCATAGGGCTTTATGATACTGTTGTCTGATGCGTATGGCCAATTATCTATCGAGAGGAAATAATTAACCAAATTTTCACCTGGCTCTCGGACTATTGTTATTTTCTTGATATTACGTTGCATGCTCCTAGTCCGACAGTCTTGTGGCAACAGTCTGACTATCGAAAATCAGTAACATAACATTCTTAAGGCAAGATTGATGCAAGATTGCCTTCTTGACACGTCAATCTTGATGCAATCTTGAGGCAAGAAGTTTTGCTTGCTGGGCTCATCCTGTGCATTTATTAAAAGTGAAAAATCTGGAATTTTCTATCAACCGCTTTAGTTCGGTTTTAAAGGGGAAAAATATTGCGTAACTTTTCTGCTCTCAAAGTGACACTTGCCTATTTCAAGGCCGTCAACAGCCTCAGCTGGCTCTTGTCCGTTTGGACGATGTAGGTTCTCTACCTCCGTAAAACCTAATTTTTGCTTCATCTTCAAGCTGAGCCCCTAGTATTAGTCAAAGATCCCACTAGGGTTGACCTCATACCCTCATCGGGTTTCCTAAAATTCTTAGCATAAATGAAGAGCAGAAGTTGTAAATAAAATGACGATACATGGTTGTCTACCTTTTTCGAACCCCTAATCAGGGTTGTCAAGGGCTAAAAGGCGCCAAAAAAAAAAGATTGATTTACCCTCATCGATTTTCCTAAAACTGTTAACATAAACTGAGAGTAGAAGTTGTAAATGAAACGACAATATAGGGTTGTCTCTACCCTTTTTGGATCCCTAATCAGGGCTGTCGGTGGCCAAAAGGCAGAAGCTGTAAATAAAACGACAATATAGGTTTGTCTGCCTTTTTCGAATCCCTAGCCAGGGTTGTCAGGGGCTAAGAAACGTAACGAGGGTACATCAGTCATTTTTTTATCACCTTTTAGACCCTGACAACCCTGATTAGGGATCTGAAACAGGAAGAAACTTTTACTTTAGCGGGTTTTTTTTTTCGTAACTTTTACTCTTCATTCATATGTTAATAATTTTAGGAAACTCGATGAGGGCAGGTCAAACCTTGTGGGATCTTAGACTATGAAATGGCTGGTGAAAAATAACTGATCGAGCAAAGCAGAATTTGCGCTGAAGCATAATGTATTGAATCACCACTATAGAGAACGGTTTCGCCGTCATACAGTTTCAGGTTTTGACAGAAGGATTGACCGTTTTATTTTTTCCAGTTGAAGACAGTGGACGGCGCTGTCGGGACCCTGGTCGAATCCAGAATGGAAGACGAACGGTCAACTCTCTGCAATCTGTCGCGGGCCAGTACACACCTGGAACGACCCTGTATTTCGAATGTGACAGCGGATACACTCTCCAAGGGTCCACTTCGATCACCTGTGAGAGCGATGGGCTATTTTCTGGCGTGACTCCCTCCTGCGTAGAGGGTGAGGATTACATTAGTGTGGACACCACACGTTTTAATTTCATAACTAGCTGCCAGGGCAGCTAGATTAGCTTCCTGCGGCATGTTGATGCATAACGTCCCCCCTCTCTAACTTTTACCTCATTCCGAAGTTATATTATTTGATATAATTTAATGTTTCATTCGATTTCAAGACGAACCACGCACGTGGCCCGGCTTTGCACGGGCACTTTGTGCCTTGAAAGTAGTGAGGAAAATTTCAAGAAACTACTCCCCGCCAAGGCAGCTCGCTAACAGGCGCTTCACGCCTTTACTTTTTTCCTCTATAAAAAAAATCATTCGAATTATTGATATGCTTCACGCCTTCAAGATGGTGAGAAAAGTTTCAGTAAGTTCAGCTCGCTCAAAGGAAAAAAGCAGACATAGATACTCAGTTTTTAATATAAGTAGACTAGCTGCCAGGGCAGCTAGATTAGCTTCCTGCGGCATGCTGATGCATAACGTCCCCCCTCTCTAACTTTTACCTCATTCTGAAATTATATTATTTGATATAATTTAATGTTCATTCGATTTCAAGACATACCACGCACGTGGCCCGGCGTTGCACGGGCACTTCGTGCCCTGAAAGTAGTGAGAAAAAAATTTAAAGAAACTACTCCCCGCCAAGGCGGCTCGCTTACAGGCGCTTCACGCCTTTACTTTTTTCCTATATAAAAAAATCATTCGAATTATTGAGATGCTTCACGCCTTCAAGATGGTGAGGAAAGTTTCAGTAAGTTCAGGTCGCTCAAAGAAAAAAAGCAGACATAGATACTCAGTTTTTAATATAAGTAGATGGCTCTTCAACAAATAAATGTTTCAAAATATTACCAGTAGCTAGCGATAAAAATTCTACGTAAGTGGTCCGCTTATGAGTTTCGTGTTTGATTTAGTTAAGCCTTCATTCAAAATTCTCATTATCATTGTTATCACCGTTTCATAGCAACGACGGTTTGCAAGAATGGATTTCATATTTAATCATTTATTAGGCTTAATCGCTTTAAATTTGACTACTTATTAATTGATATCTTCGCTAATTAAAATCGTATAATTATATAGATTGAAACTAATGAAGCCTGAAAAATTACCTATCTATCGGTACCTGATTCGACTTTCAGTTCATTGGTGTTCAGGAGAAAGAAGCGTGACATAGAAAGATAGAAAGAAAGATAGTTAGAAAGAAAGTTAGAAAGATACTCAGTTTTTAATATAAGTAGACTAGCTGCGTGGCCCGGCGTTGCACGGTCTGTAATGTAGTGAAGGCAGTTTGAGAAAACTACTCGCCACCAAGGCGGCTCGCCTTTAAAGTAATGAGGAAAGTTTAAACAGCTTACTCGCCGTCAAGGCGGCTCGCCTTTACAGTAGCGAGGAAAGTTTCAAAAAACTACTCGCCGCCAAGGCGGCTCGCCTTTAAAGTACCAAGGAAAAGTTTAATAAACTACTCCCTGATAAAGCGGCTCGCTAAAAAGCTTTCCTGCATCAAAGAATCAATCGAATTATTTGCACATGCTTCCTCAAAAATAAAGACGATGTCAATTAGCGCATGCTTAGCACTCTCCCTAAATAACAAATAAAATTCCTTTCCAAAAATAATTATTTACAAACCGCTTTCTTCCTGTAAAATTAATTGCAAAATTCTAAACGAAAAAGTTCTTTTAATATTTGGATCGCAGCCAAAAAAAGCCCCATCTAAAAACTGCAATTGCAATTTTATTTAAAAACACATTTTCAAAATGGTACCAGAGAAAAAATATGTCATTAGTAATTAGAATAAAAACAATTGTTAGAACTTTGTTATAACACGTATTCCAAATGACAATAGAAAAAAATAACACTCTTTCATTTTAAAAAGTTCAATTTAATTAACGTTTTAATTTAAAATCGCAACGGAAAGAAATAAATATCTTGGAATTTTAAATAGTTCAATAATTTAATTAACGTTTTAATTCAAAATGGCAACGGTAAGAAATAAATATCTTGGAATTTTAAGCAGTTCAATAATTTAATTAACGTTTTTATTCAAAATGGCAACGGTAAGAAATGTCTTGGAAGTTTAATCATTTATTAGGCTTAATCGCTTTAAACTTGACTACTTATTAATTGATATCTTCGCTAATTAAAATCGTATAATTATATAAACTGAAACTAATGAAGCCTGAAAAATTACCTATCTATCGGTACCTGGTTCGACTTTCAGTTCATTGGCGTTCAGGAGAAAGAAGCGTGACATAGATAGATAGTTAGAAAGAAAGATAGAAAGAAAGAAAGAAAGAAAGAAAGATAGATACTCGGTTTTTAATATAAGTAGATAGATGCCAGGCCCGTCATTTGGAGGGGGGAAGGGGGGGGTCAACTGCCCCCCTGACTTTGGGAAATCAATGTATTGGCATATAAGTAGGCGTAGTTTTTGCCACTTTTTGGTAAATTTTACATTGTGTATGCACCCTTTGCCCCCCCCCCTGGAAAATTTCGAAATGACGTCCTTGATAGATGCCTTAAGTGTTAAAATAGTTAGAGTGATAGAAATAACAATTTACACCAGGCCCGTCATTTAGGGGGGCAGGGGGTGTCAATTGCCGCCCTGACTTTGAGAAATCACTGTATTTACATATAAGTGGGCGTGGTTTTTGGTGTTTTCTGATGAAATTGCATTGTGGTTGGACCCTTTGCCCCCCCCCCCCTGGAAAAACTTGAAATGACGTCCCTGATTTACACCCCAATTTTGTCACGAGTTAATATAGAAATGTTTTACAATAATTTACCTGCTAAATATCGGCGATTTTAAGATCTTTCAGCGGAATATTCGCGCCAAATTGAAGTCCAAATTCGAATAGCGCCAAATTGAATCCAAATTCAAAAAATAATTTTTTTTTTGACAAATTTGACAAACATTTGCTCTAAAAGCGTGGAGAAACATTGCCAAGTAGTCGCCAAATTATAAAACACTTGAATCTGCATTGAAATTCAGTGGATTACTCACAAAATTTCGCCAATAGCGTCAAATTGAGTTCTAAAAAGCATTTTTTTCGCCAAATGTGTCGCCAATTTGGCGGCAAACACTTGGCGACCAAAAGCTTGGCAATATACCGCCAAAAAGAAGGCCAAATCATAAGATCATTTGAGTCAGCAAAAAAATTAAGAGATTTACCCTATAAGAACGGTAGAAGGGTGGTTAACGCTCTTCTACCGGTTGTGGGCCTGTACAGTGTACACCCCTGCAACGACCCTGTATTTCGAATGTGACAGTGGATACACCCTCCAAGTGTCCACTTCAATCACCTGCGAAAGCGATGGGCTCTTTCCCGGTGTGATTCCCTCCTGTGTAGAAGGTAGGTATTACACTCAGGCTTGGAGTAATCGCCGACTGAGTAATCGTAATCCGCGTGAACAATTACAATTTTTTTGGTAATCGTAATCATAATCATTGTTTGTAGATGGGACACTCGTAATCGTGTAATTGTAATTTTAATCAAGTATTTCTTGTGTAATCGTAATATTAATCTTTCTTTCAATAATCGTCATTTAGCCTTGTCATCGTGTAATCTGACCAAAATAAATAAATCGTTAATTTCGCAGAATATAATTGAAAACTAGCTGCCAGGGCAGCTAGATTAGCTTCCTGCGGCATGTTGATGCATATCGTCCCCCCTCTCTAACTTTTATCTCATTCTGATGTTATATTATTTGGTATAATTTAATGTTCATTCGATTTCAAGACATACCACACACGTGCCCCGGCGTTGCACGGGCACTTCGTGCCTTGAAAGTAGTGAGGAAAATTTCAAGAAACTACTCCCTGCAAGGCGGCTCGCTAACAGGCGCTTTACGCCTTCATTTTTTTCCTGCATCAAAAAAATCATTCGAATTATTGAGATGCTTCGCGCCTTCAAAATGGTGAGGAAAGTTGCAGCAAGTTCTGCTCGCTCAAGGGAAAGAAGCAGACATAGATACTCAGTTTTTAATATAAGTAGATGGCTTTTCAACAAATGAATGTTTCAAAATATTACAAGTAGCTAGCGATAAAAATACTACGTAAGTAACCCGCTTATGAGTTTCGTGTTTGATTTAGTTAAGGCCTTCATTCTAAATTCTCATTATTATTGTTATTACTGTTTCATAGCAATCAATGAACGTTTTGCAACAATGGATTTCATATTTAATCATTTATTAGACTTAATCGCTTTAAATTTGACTACTTATTAATTGATATCTTCGCTAATTAAAATCGTATAATTATATAGATTGAAACTAATGAAGCCTGAAAAATTACCTATCCATCGGTACCTGGTTCGACTTTCAGTTCATTGGCGTTCAGGAGAAAGAAGAGTGACATAGATAGATAGTTAGAAAGAAAGATAGATACTCGGTTTTTAATATAAGTAGATAATACTTGCTGTGCAATACATATTTTAAGGAAGGCTTCAATTTTACATGCTTCGTTTTCCTTCTGCTTAACTGAAAAGGTGCACTGAAACTTGACCCCCCCCGTAACAAAAATGTCTGGATTCTCCTCTGCATACAAATATTCCTGCCAAAGCTGTAGTCGTGTGTAATGGAAATCATAATCGGCATATAATAATCGTAACCGATTACATTTTTTACGTAATCTAATCGATGCTGTAATCATAATTGCGATTTGGCAGAGGACTGTAATCGTAATTGTAATCTCCAATTTTTTATTCTCGTATAATCATAATTACACTAAAATATGTTCTGAAAAGTTCCGGAGAAATAACGGGCAAATTATGTTTCTCATTTCTGCCAATAACTTGTCTGCTAAAGAAAACCGGAAAGTTTCCCCCTGAAAGTCAGTAAACTTCCTGAAATTAACCATGAGTCTTCCCAAATTATTCAGAAATCTTCGCACTACGAGTCAGTTGTTAGTTCTTACAGAGTCCGAGTCGCACTGTCCCAATCCTGGTCCTCTCGCCAATGGACAGGTGCTCCTCGTTCCTATTCTTGGAGTCGTTTAAAATCATCAAAATCTTATTACCTTTAATTATAAATATGGTAAATTTTCGCTCGATTGGTTAAGGGAATAGAATGCTAGGGCTTACCTTGTTAAATCTCGCTTTTTTGTGCCAGTTTGTCGATAAAATGTATCGCCAAGCATTCTAGTAACCCCCGGCTTAAAACAAAAGAAGCCCAGCCTTCACGGCAGATAGACTTGATTTTGATATTGAATTTATGAGCTAGACTCACTTGATTATGATTTGGAATTTTGGATTAGATTCACTTGATTTTGAAGGGAGCCGCTCGCCCTAATTCCAGCTTGAACCATTGATTCATGGTTTGATATTTTCGTGTTGTGCGTTCAATAAATGTTCGTTGTTATTGTACCATAGTTTTCGTTTGTGAAATCAACTTTCTAAACTGCCGAGAACAAATATAGCCTGCAACTAATGAACAAAAGAATTTGCTAAATTTCTCATACTCCGTAGGGAAAGTTATTTTTGTGCGTGAACATAGCAGAACAACAGGAGGACACCTTATCCTAGAAATAGCAATAAGAACTTTCTGCCGCTGTGAGGCAATGATACATGTTGTACGTAAACAACAAAAAGTTTTATTCCATGCTATTACTTTATAGATATAATTTAAATCTTTCAGTCTAATTGAATCCTATTTGATGACGAATCCACTAACAATTGCTTTCCTGTTTGTCCAGAATCCGAGTCCTACTGTCCCAATCCTGGTCCTCTGGCCAACGGACAGGTCCTCCTCAATCCCATGCGAGGACAAGGACGCCAGGCAACCCCCACTGAAAGTCGTTACAGAAAAGAGACTCGCCTCTACTTCTACTGCAACCAGGGCTACAAGCTCATTGGACTCTCTTCTGCCACGTGTGGACCCGACGAGCAGTGGTCGACCAGTTTTCCCGTTTGCGAGAGAGGTATGCGATAACCATTCCCTCCCTAAAAGCAAAACTTCTGGCAGCAATCTTGACGGATCTTGAAATCGTCTTGACGCCGTCAATATTGCGTGTTTAATTATGCATAAAGATTGCATAGATATTGTTACAAAAGGATTGTTACGACAAGACGTATTAATAGTACATACATCTTAGCATGACAATATTGATTTCGTCTTGCAATAAAAAGATTGCATAAAGACTGTTATAACAAAATTGTTATGAAAGGACGTATGCAATATTACATACACCTTGACATATCAATATTGATTTCGTCTTACAACATCAAGGTTGCATAAATCTTGTCATAGTCAAGATTGAAAAGAATGTTCTTGATGTCTTATTGTCGCCGTCAAGATCATTAGCGCTTAGACTAGAAGAGAGGCACATGCGCGAAAACGTCAAGATCTTGACATTTTCTTGTCATGACAATCGGTATGCAAGATTACAAAACAACGTATCTTGTTATTTTCTTGATATTACGTTGCATGCTCCTAGTCCGACAGTCTTGTGGCAACAGTCTGACTATCGAAAATCAGTAACATAACATTCTTAAGGCAAGATTGATGCCAGATTGCCTTCTTGACACGTCAATCTTGATGCAATCTTGAGGCAAGAAGTTTTGCTTGCTGGGCTCATCCTGTGCATTTATTAAAAGTGAAAAATCTGGAATTTTCTATCAACCGCTTTAGTTCGGTTTTAAAGGGGAAAAATATTGCGTAACTTTTCTGCTCTCAAAGTGACACTTGCCTATTTCAAGGCCGTCAACAGC
>JAXGGA010023275.1:0-13714 GCA_038373865.1 Uloborus plumipes | reverse complement strand
CTTTATTAATCATTCTCTCTGGTAGTTCAATAGACACATTTGTATCCAAATTGGCACCCGAAGAATTAGAATTATTCACCAATTCAGCACACAAAGATAGAATTTCTTGAACTTTTCATTTTCTTTCTTGACATCCTTGCAGGTATTTTAAGGTTTACTGGAGCGGGGGGATTTCCTAAAAGGTTTGCCCCAAACTAAATCTATTTTACAGGAAAAAAAAATCACATCTCAAATGCACAATTATATGATACTGTAGAAACCTAAAATTGTATGAAAAAAACTATGAGAATCTTAAATCTTATATTTGAAAACAATTGTAATACTGGGGTTTAACTTGTAAAAATAGAAGTGAAATTTCAATTATATGTCACTTTAATTTATAGACACAATAGGAGTTAAAATATGCCATGAAAACAACTATTACCAAAATCAGATAAATATACCAGTGCTTATTTAATAAAGAAAATCAAAATTTCTACTATCACTGCTATTAAAGTTATACATGATTTTGATTTCCTATTGGCTTAAAACAATGTGATTACATACCTTGAATAGAGATAACCATTTTCTATGGCTAAATCAAGAATAATAATTTAACAATATTTTCTCAAGTGAATCATCAGCTTGCTTCTGGATGAAGCCATTATATTCTAGGTCCATAGGATGTAGGCTGGTTTTAAGGACACTTTTCAAGTAAAATTAGTATACTTATGGACCATTAAATACAGTATTCTTAGGTAAAGAAACAGAGACCAATAAACTTAGCTCTACCTTTAGGCATTAGACATCTTCCAAAAAAAAAAAAAAAAAACCTTTGTCTACAATAGATATGAGACATTAAAACATGTTTGCTGATATTAAAACAGATGTTTAAAAAAAATTGTCCATGAATTTCTCTTTTGAAATATAGAAACCAAATTTTGTAAACTAGGATACTATAAAGATATAATCTTTTTTTATTTTTCAAAGAATTCTGAATTAAACTGAATGATATAATGTAGAAACTGACCACATTCTTTTTCTGGTGAAAAAAGAGGAGTAAGAGGAGGAGATTTTGCATCTTCAGAGTCTTTTTCTTGCTCATGTGCTTGAGATCTAGAATTAAAAAAATGTCAGATGGTGTGAAAGAATTTATAAAACAATTGCTGCATCATTGATATGGGAAAAATATTGTTACAATCAACAAAGCATTTAGAAGAAGAAATCTGGTTAAAAAAATTCGTATTCTTAGGCGTTCAGGGGAGTCAGGAGGGGCAACTAAGCCCTGAGCTTTAAGAGATCTTTCTTTTTTTTTTTTTCTAAAAAATACTCTTTTCTCAGAAAAAACCATGCAAATAGCTGCAATAAACTTTCTTAAGTATGAAAATTCTAAACAAATTTTTATGGTAAAGGAGCAGTAAAGATGACTTCATAGGTTCCAGTTACAGAAAGGTCAAAATAAGATTCAGAATTAAGATATTTTAAGTTTAATATGAAAACATCTGCTGAAAAATACAAAATCTAACATTTTAAACTGTTTACAGGTTCCTACAGGTGTGTTTAAGGATATCATTCTTACAGCAGTAATACAATTTTTTAAAATTATTTTCAATCAAATCCGAGGAGATGTCTGAGTTTCAAATTATAATGCACATTTTTGGGGCTGAGCAGAAAATGAGATAGGAACATTTTGTCCCAGGGGTTGTCCACACATGATGTTACGCTTTAAAGGAAGGATTCGTGAAATTAAGTTTTTGGCGGGAGAGAGAGGGTAAAAAGCAGTGTTATATCACATTTTAGAGAAAATGCTTACGAAAAATAGAGCAGGTAAGATAAAGTATGACGCTTTGTGGCAAGGTGAAGTGGTAAGATTAAGTATGACACTTCGTGATTGGGAAGAGAGGGTCAACTTTGTTGAAAAATAACAAAATTCATGAAAAACCCCTATATGAAAAATAAGGAAAAAATCGTAGAAAGTACAGGTAATTGGGAGATAACCATGAAACACAGAAGTCTCAATTAAAATTCGGGAGACTTGTAAGGTGTGCAAATTATAAAAATCCTGCCCATTACTATTGACATTTTAACTGATGTCATTTAATTTAACAATTCCAGGATTTTCCAAAGCATGTGAACCCTGGTTAATGACACTGGCGCAAAGACCGCCTCTTTTGTACTTGTTCATGTAAAAATACAAAAAACCACAAAATAAGATGAAAAAAAGAAAAAATGAAATCCGGCCATACAGAACTAAGAACAATAAATATTGAGCATCGAAGAGTTTAGCTCGCAAATAGTTTAACAAGAAAAACTTTCAGTTTGATAAAAAGAATAAAATGTTTAAATCAACTTAGAGCTAAAGTAGGACAAGATATTAAATATTTTATCAAGTAACAACTCAGAAAATTAAAAAAAAATACTTTCCTTAATGCACAGAAAGACACAATAAACAAATAAAAAATTAAAAGAAATCCAAGAAAACTTACTCTTTTACCATGTTTTTGAGTTTATAACATGGATCTTTTTTGCTATCTTCATCAAGAGATTCCAAAATGGAATTGATATCAATGAGCAGTTCGGAAGCTTGACCATGAAACTGGGCTTCAGCTAAATATAGGCACTGTAGGTAGGATACAAAAAAGGACACACGGCTGCAAACAAAAGTTTGTATTATAGAACTACAAAGAGTTTTTCTTTAAATGCGCTGCTAAAAAATACTCTGTATACTTCAGGCAAATGTAGCTTAATTTCAAACCTTTGTTGTAATAAATCTATAAACTAATACAGAAAGAAACATACAAAGGGTGAATTTCGGAAATTTTGAAAGGGGTTAGACAGGACGAATATTATAATGTGCCTCTGATAAGTACAGCTACAACCTCGGAAATGCTTAACTCTTTTTGAGGCGTTCAGAGAAAAAGGGATGTGTTAATGGCATGGACTTAAGTTAGATGGCATACATTTGCAACACTGAAAATAACCCAACTCAACTCAGTGTGAGCTGCTATTATTCTAAAAAGAGGTGAATGTTGTCAAGGTCATAGTTCAATTCCCCCCCCCCTCCTTAGAGTTATACAATATAATGCATATCCGAAATAAACCACAAGAATGTGGTGGAGAATGCTGTCCAAATCAGTTGAAATAAGGAGACAATGCAGAAAACTGTCTGCTACTGTGATTTTATACAGTATACAGTACTTTCGACTAAAGCCTTTAGTACATGCTTCTTACACGAGTTCAATACAGCATAGACAATGGTAATAAACTTACAACAAATACACCTATAAAATAAATATTTGCACTACAGAAGAAACCTGATTTAACAACTCACGCATTTAATGTTTTTTCTCCTTAGGGTTATTCCATGTGAAATGAGCAAAAATGAGAAAAAAATAGTGGCAGCATGGTAATAGATTTTTATAAAATTTGGTACACAGGTTCATTTTGGGCATATATATAAAAACATCTAAAAGGTTTTGAGTTAAAATTTTCTATTTTAGGAGTTACATGGAATTCAAAATTGGCCCACTTGAACACTCTTCACACTAATGCTAAATTGTTGCACTTTTGAACCCTTTTATTTTTTTAACTAGTTAATGTAAACATAAAAGTTTAAAAGTCATGACAATTAACTGAACTGTAAAAACTTAAAACATTTCATTTTCAACAAAATTGAAAGTTTTCATTTTTTCTTTCACGCAAAAAAGAATTCAGTTGCATAATTTAAATTTTATGCAACTGAATCTGATTTGTTGATTTCCCCAACAATGTGTTAACTTTTATAGAAATAATACCTTAGTTTCTGAAGCTGTATTTTTATTCTTTTGTTTTCAAAATATTTTTGGAACTTAAGCATATTTCGTTAAACGATGATTTTCGCCTTCTAGGAGGTACACAAATGTATGTAAGGGACACTTTGGAAAGTGCTCTAATTTTGCAAGGATATAGGCCATTATGTATACCATTTGCTTGAAGAAGCTTGATAGTGCCTTTTTGATTTCTTAACTTTGTATTAAATGGACAGAAACAACATTTTCTTTGTATTTATGTGAAGCTCCAGGAATTCAAATGACCAGATAAACGACTAAATGGAGTAACAGCAACTGCATTTAGCATTAATTTCAATTTTGGAAAAATGTGCAAGTATGGTGTGGGACTTAGAGGAAAAAATCTTGCGGATAAAAGTTATATCCCAAGAAATACAAATAATAATATAATCAATAAATGGATGAAATAATAGTTTTTTTTTTCTAATTTTCATTTTGTCCACGAAATTTCTTTTAATCTCCGTTAAGATTTACTCAGATACTGAAATGATAGGTTTTGTCGCAAGTAGCCTGTTATTCTTTCTCCACATCACGGGGAGATTGTTAAAAAAAGCAACTTTTACTTGCACAATTAAATACAATTATTCATACTGGAATACAATATACTTTGCAATAATTATGGAAAGGCTTCAGTAAATACTTAATAAACAGTCTTTCAATAAAAGGAAACATGAAAGAAATGATTAATTCTTTCTAAACTTACAATAAATGGTTTCATTGATGAAACTTTGCCTGAATTCAAGTTATTCTAATGACCAAAAATACACTGAAAAGCAATAATTCAAATTTGAAATAAAATAAAAGACCCTTCAACATACTCCGTAAAAAAAATGGAGCAAATTCGGGGCATTTCCTTTTGTTCAAACTAGCATCTGAAAAAGTGGAAAAAATGAAAATTTTGATAAATTTTAATTTTTTTAAGGACAATTTCATCATTAAAAATTTTGACACCAATTATTAACTTAGCCCAGGTAATTAGTAATAGATAATTTTACACTCTGTATTGCTTTTTTCTCTTATTTTTTATTATAAAAGAGCTAGCAGAGCAGTTTGAAATCTGAAGTAAATTGAATAGATTTCAATCTTTGTTAATATCTCAGACTTAATGAAAGCTCCAAATAAATTTAACACTCATCTTTCCTGATAGAGATTTTTCCAGAGAATGTGAAAATATTTATTTTTTAAATATGTATGTTTATAACTTATGGAGTTATTGAGTCACAAACTGGCTGTCATGAACTCTGAAAATTTAGGCTTAGCGTAAGCCTTAATTTCTGATGTCAATAGCAAAGCAAAAAATTTTTTTTTAACTTTCATACTTTGTATTTAACCATACATATGCATGATTTACCCTAATAAAAATTTTCATTGAAATCTGTGACATGTGTGCCACAGCCAATTTGCTCATTTACGTGGAATGATCCTTCAGTTAAATTTCTTGAATGCTGTTAGTGTTATTTCCTCTTGTAGATTATGTTCCCTTTTCAGAGCACTCTTGCTTTTTAACTTTCTAACCAAGATAATGAATTCTTGATTTTGCTCAGTTTTATACAACAAATCACACATTATACATTTATTGTAAAACCAGAAACAAGATTTAAACTACTTTTCATAACTTCTTTCAATTTAGAGCCTAAAAAAATCAAGAGAGAAAAGATTAATGTGTTAGAGTACTGCATTGGGGTTTTGGTTGGATGTTTGAAATTGGTTTTGGACAGGAAAATGTACTGTCCAAAACTGTCTAAAACTGTCTTAAAGTCTTAAACTGTCCAAAAATATGGTGAAGCTAAGGGGATTTAATAGCCTCAATATGTATTTACTGCAATCACTGGTGCGAGTTTGGCCATGCTTCCAAGACGGAAAATATTTGAGACCCCCCCCCCTCCCTGCGTGCTCAAGTGGGGAAAAGACAAGTACTTATTGATTTTACTATGTCAAAACTGGGGGTTTAGTACGCATTTTATTTTTAGTTAAGATCATAGGTTTAAGTATATTCAAGCAGAAATGGGGGGGGGGGGATTTTCTAAATTTGAGTTCTAAAAACCTCATTTTAGACAATCTTTGGTGATATCAGAATGAGGTGTGGCTTATCTAAAGATTAGGTGAATGTAGGTACTCTTCCCTAGCAGTTTTTGAAAATTGAAGTTATCAAATTGAAATTTTAGACGATCTCCGATGTTAGAACAGGAAGGTTCTGAAGTAGTAACCTCGGAAGTTTTTCTAGATTACAGCTGTACTAACAAAATTATAGCTTTGGCTTGATCGAAGCTTCGGCCCATCTCTAATTTCTAACTTTACTTCATTTTTAAAGGTAATGTTTCTAAAATGGTACAACAATCATGAGGTCTTCAAAAGCGCGGGAAACTTTTTCAATTTCCCCTAATTACTTCTTACGGCTAGTCTTTGTAATGGTTATTAATACATACGGTATGCCACACTCTTACCTCATCAGCGGTGTCATTCATTAAGACAGAGGCGTTTGCGGAAAATGACACCACCTCAGTCAAACTATCACAGTTATACAAGATGAGCGTTCCATTTTAAGACGCAACCTAAAAGTTAGTTACTAAAGAAAAAGTTAAATGTTTGTTTTTGAAATAATAAAAAATAAAACAAATTTTACTCTTTCGAATGTAGTAAAGAATCTGGAATTTACTGATTAATTCATCAGACCAGATTTCCTTTTTTTCTGTGAACAAAAGAGCAGATAAAAGCGAAAAAACGATCATAACAATGTCAACATTCGAATTTGAAACACGTGTACACAGCGGTCGAATTCCTGAGAAATGGCAAGAAAGAGTGAAGATTCCTACTATAGAATTAGGCAGAGATGGGGGAAAGGTAAGAAACTTTTTAAGGCGGATTATTATTATTAACTTTCGTTACTTCATTTTGCTTCTACTTCTGAACTTGCGAAAAGTCTTCTTAAAACAGGGCTACTAACGACCCCTTGTTAGTTTGGTCTTGAAATCCCTCCATTCGGCGGTACCTGACTTTTTTTCGACCAGGAAGAGGTCTTTGATAATCCGAAAAAATAACCAAGCCGTCCACAGGGCGAAACAAGTTGGAAACTTAAGTATATAAATGTATTTCCTGATAACAGTTTCCAATTTTCTTAAAAGTCAAAATTTGTGTTGCATGAATTGTGATGAACTACGCTCATGTCCATAAATTAAGGATAATTCAGAATCACCAGAAAATCGAACTCTAAAATGAGTAAATCAACCGTAAAATGGCTACACACATCTTCACAAATAACATGCAAATTACAGGAAGCAACTGGATGACGCCAATTGTGTGTCACTATGACGAGAGTGAAAGATAGTGATATATAAAGAATGCTCGCAATGAAGTAAAAGTGTTCCGCACGCTTTTTACAAAAATTTAGGTGCTCTGGCAGCATATTTTACTTGATAATACCAAACACGTAGCATCTTTTTTTGCTATTTATCTTTTGTTTAATAAATAAGGCTTTACAAATAAGTGGTATTTGTTTTGCTTCTGACTCTTTATTTGACTGAACTTGCATTATCCTTAATTTAGGGACATGATTGTAGAAAGAAATCCTTATTACAGTAGAATCATTTCAATAGGTTTTTGTTGCATAGAAGTGAGGAACATTTTGAGATTTCTGTTGCCAAGCTACATTCACTACCTCCAGGTAGTTTGTTGCATTAAGTAGCTCAAGAGAGAAAAACAAGGTGTGATAGTGAGCATCAGAACTTTGTCTTGCATGATTCATTGGCGGAAAGTGAAGGGCGTGGAAGCGTATATTTTACAAAATAACCTTCGCTCCTTAGGTTTCTCCACCCAGGGTTGGGTCTAGAGTTACCCACCAACCAAAATTCCGCCCCCCCTCCACCCACGCGTGAATTTGTGTCGAGCACGTTAGGCCATATTTCCATCAGTCGGCTTCATGCTGACATTCTGAAAGCTTCTCTGTACGAAAAACTAACGATCAACTTTTATAATCTCTTGAGGATAAATCGAAGCTGCTTTCAAACGGAGGCTTTAGAGAGCAAAATATGTGTATCTGAATGGTTAGAGGGTAAAATTTCTTACCATCTTAGACGGTTGAAAAAATCAACGAAAGTCAGAGGAGGAATGCATGCGTAGTAGTATGCACAAAGGAATGAAATAAAAATTATGGAAAACAAATGGTAGATAACATACAAATTTTAAAGGAAATAATACAATTATAAAGGAAATCATAGAAATATCAAAAGTACTTCTTCGAAAAACTCATCTATCCTGATTTGTTTTCCCCTTCATTTTTCATGTTGTTCAGTTTTAACATCTATTGCAACAAAATTCAACAGAATATAGAACATGAAATCAAATGATATTGATTTTAGAGGTTTCACGAGAAATAGGTATGGTAAAACCCTCCCCGAGACTGGGGTCTGGTTACTGCCCTATATATATATATATATATATATATATATATATATATATATATATATATATATATATACAGTAGAGTCTTGAAAATCCGAGGTAATTGGGGCTCATGCCACCTCGGATTACTGAAAACTCGGATTATCCGGAAAAAATTCTTAACAGCAGAAACGTAACACTTTTCGATCATCATTAGTGAGATAAACTTAATTTCAAGTCGTTTTACATATCAAGTTATTATTTCCAAAGCATATCTTAATCTATCTCTAGTAGATAAAGAATATTTCGTGACACTTGATGAATGTCTTTGACACCAATCTCTCAATACATTTTTTACTACTTTATTGTGAGTACAAAAGAAAATTTTCCAATAGCAAAAGGTTCTTATTTTCAGATTTTAATGCAAATTATCTTTTTAGCTATTGAAGATAGACCTTAAAATGTCAGTAAAAGAGCCTCGGATTAAGCGGAACCTCGGACTTTTGAAACTCGGATTTTCGAGACTCTACTGTATATATATATATATATATATATATATATATATATATATATATATATATATATATATATATATACAGGGTGTCCACTCCAATCGTGGACCAATAGCTAATTTCTAAACCGTTAGAGATAAGCATATAGTTTATTTGGGAAAAAATCTCCAAATTATGAAAGGAATTTTGTGTCTATTCAATGTTTTTCAAAAAATCAAATTTTGAAAGAGTTACGAAATTTAAATTTTTATACAGCCCCCAGTCCTATCAATCATATTTAGTAAAACATTTTTGACACTGTAACGTTTAAAACTAAAAAAAAATCACTCTTCTACGACAAAAATTGACCGAGTTATGACGTTTTGAAAAATCAAGATTTTGAAGGATTTCGCATACGGTCCCTTAAGCGATCTCTCGATGACGTCATGAAACAATGCAAAATCTTGATTTTTCAAAACATCATAACTCGGTCAATTTTTGTCGTAGAAGAGTGATTTTTTTTTAGTTTTAAACGTTACAGTGTCAAGAATGTTTTACTAAATATGATTGATAGGACTGGGGGGCTGTATAAAAACTTAAATTTCGTAACTCTTTCAAAATTTGATTTTTTGAAAAACATTGAATAGACACAAAATTCCTTTCATAATTTGGAGATTTTTTCCTAAATAAACTATATGCTTATCTCTAACGGTTTAGAAATTAGCTATTGGTCCACGATTGGAGTGGACACCCTGTATATATATATATATATATACACACACACAGAGAGAGACAGGTTTTTTTAGCACATCTTACTGTACTGTTCATTCACATTTCCATTTTCTCTCAAGTCAGTATTATTATCCTACTTTTCCTTGCACTACAAAATAAATAAATAATTAAGAAATAAACTTGTATTTTAGTAAATCATATATTTAAATCATTTATTTTTTAAGTAATTTGGTGGATTTGTTAAATGTTATTTATTTATTTTGACTAGATCATTTCTTGTAAACGCCAAAATCTAACACCACGTGATGGGAATGTTATTCGTACAGTACATCAAAAATATCAAAAAAAAAAAAAACAACCTAAATCAACTCTTCAGGTTCTTATTAGAAAACTTTAGCACTTAACTCAATTGCAAATAGATCAAAGTGCAATAACATTTATTTAAATCTATTAAAGACTTGAATAGGCAGCTTTCAATAAATATTCCTACCATCGTAAGTCCAAACACCCAGGGGCTCCCCGAACTAAAATTTTTGGGAGGGGGAAGTTATCAATTTGCCAAATGAAGTTCTGATTTTACCGAATGATAAATTACAAGCATGCACATTGCACACATGTTGTACATTAGGGTGGAGCGAAAAAAATGAATTTTTGATTTTCGTAAAGGGGTACCTTTCATTTACTGTGAATGAGGATAAGTAACAATTCTGTAAAATATTTCACTTTTGCGACGTCATCTTTAGTCTGCGCATTTGACCTAAAGTTTTGAAATTTTTGATTTTTTTTAGATTTTTCAATTTTTAAAAAAATATATTGCAAATGATAAAACTAGTGACGGGTGGTTATTAAATGGAAGAAAAAGGTTTGAAATATACAAGAAATTTTTTTAAACCATTTAAGATTATGATTTCGGTCTGCGCATTAGGCCCGAATTTCATCAAATTTTCAGAAATTTCCGATATTTTCAATATTTAGCAGAAATTTTATAATTCAATATTTCCTCTCAATATTTAGTTAAAGTGCCTTCAAAACATTTTCTTAATCATTTTGTTGTTTCTTGGAACTACTCAACTCTTTGCTTGCTCATTGAAATTACCCAGGACTCACCACGAGGAAGTGGTCGTACTTTGGGTGCCACCCGCGCTCCCTTTGCTTCCAACCAATCAGAGTCCACATTTACATTTCTTAGACAAGTCAGGAACAATAAATTGTTTCTTTGAGTAGGAAATTGTTTGCATTGGTTTTGATGGATGCACTACAAAGACAGGAAAATACAAAGGTGTAATACGAAACTGGAAGAAAAACTTGGTAGACCTTTGTAATGGGACATTTGCCAATTACATTTAAATTAACTTAATTTGCTGTATTTTTTGCAAAAGCTAGATGGACCTACCAGTGGACCAGTGATTTTCGGGCCTGTTAGACGAAGTTAAACAACATGTTATACTTTTAAATCAGTTCAATATGAACCTATAGAATTTGTCATTGATCAGATTGATTTTGACAACAAAAATGATTCAAGTACTGAGCAACAGTAACTTTATGAGATGAGCAAGGTAGTTTTGACTGGAAAAATATTCAAAAAAATATGAAACAGAAGTCCAAGCAAGCTTTCCCAAGCCAGATGTTGACTACAGCAAAAATAATCTTTAGACTATAATTTTTAAAAGAGTTCATAACTTTCGTGTTAAAAGTGTCCTTGCTCTTTTAGGATGAAGTGCAGACGTTACTTATTTAGCTATGAATATGTGTGAGATTATAAAGATTATCTCTTCGGAAAAAAGCAGAAAATTGTATTTACATCTATTCAAAACAATGTATAATTTGCACCCAAGAAATATACTCTTATCAAATGTATGTACGAGTATGTTTGTTCCTTATACAAATCCAATTTTCGTCGGATTTTCAACAAACTTGGCACAGAGTTTCCCTGATGCATTAGAATTCACATAGGCAGGGGTTTTGAAATTTAAAAAAAAATCAAAAAAGCCCAAAATTCAAATCTTTTGTCTCAAAATGTCCATTTTCTTCCAATTTTGAATAGATTGAGTAATAGAGATAAGACTTTAAGCAAATTGATAAAATGTAACACATTTAAATAGGACTATTTTCCTACAAAGATTACGATCAACAATGAATTATCCATTTAAGGCTCAACAATTTCTTTTTAGCATGAAATAAGTTTTTATATTCCCATGTGGATAGAATTCATTCAAATATTTTTTAGAGCTATGTTGTATTAATAAGCACCCGGGCAACGCCGGGAAATAATCTGGTTAGTTTATAAGAGAGAGCATATAAAGAAACTTGTTTTAAATCGTATTATAAACGCTCAATCTAGAAAACAAACAAGCAAACAAGTGCGAACGTTTCAGATCCATAAAAATATACAAAAATCTGTTTTCATACATTACATACATAAATCAAAAGTCAGTATACATCGATATGATTTCTTGCCATGATGTGGAAATTACAAAGCTACCTTTTACAGGTAATTTAACAGCACAATATTTACAAAGATTATGGAAGCTGAGAATTTAAATATGATTTCTGAATGCGCTCTCTTTAAACTGCCATTCAAGACTCAATCAATTGAAAGACCTGTCAAATAGGTCACAAGCTCTTCAAAATTGGTATATAATTACAGGAAAAGAAAAAGTTTAGTGTAAAAAGGAGGATATCTGACAGAAATATTTGATCAATTTACGACACAAAGGAACAATTTAACTGTGAAAGACGTATCTAAGAAATGTAAATACGTTCTCGCATTGGTCACGTGTAGGGACGTGGAAGTCACGTGGAAGGGTTCACGTGTAGGACTAGAAGTGCGGTCATTTTCTCGTGGTGAGTCCTGGGTAGTTCCACATGAGCTAGCGAAGAGTTGAAGGGTTCAAAGTAATAACAAAATGAACAAAAACAGGTTTGAAGACACTTCAAGTGAATATTGAGATTAAATACTGAGTTAAAAAATGTTGAAAATATCAGAAATTTTAGGAAATTTGCTGAACTTTGAGCGTATTGCACGAACTGAAATCATAATCTAAAATGGTTTCAAAATTTTTTTTGTATATTTCAAACTTTTTTCTTCCATTTAATATCTAAAAAAAATCAAAAATTTCAAAAGTTTAGGCCAAATGCGCAGACTAAAGATGACGTCGCAAAAGTGAAATATTTTACAGAATTGTTACTTATCCTCATTCACAGTAAATGAAAGGTACCCATTTACGAAAATCAAAAATTCATTTTTTTCGCTCCACCCTATTGTACATGCATAACATTTAGTGAGAAAAAATATTTGGCATCTTTTAAAAAACAATTCTAAAAACTAAAAAGAACAAATAATCTCAATGTTGCAATATAGTCTTCAAAATGCCGAATCGTCAGCAAAATGTGCCGAATATAGAAATTATTGGGAGGTCACAGTGACCTCCCGTGACCTCCCATCGGGACGCTCCTGCACACACCAAAAAGTTACCGAAGATGTAATAAAATCAGTTTCAATTTTTGTAATCCTCATTACTGTTACTCAGGCATCAAGCCACAGCACATGTCATCATTTTAGCATTATTAGAATGTTTGTAATAATTGCCCCTACACAGGGAAGTGGCGTTACGGAAAGGGTGGAGTAGCCAAACGATTGGTGGAGCAGGGCGACGTCCCTTACTACCCCACCCAGTGAATCAACAAGTGTGCGAACGATGAGCGGCACACGAGACTTTGACATCACTCTTTTATTTTAATTATTATGACTTTTCAGAGTTTTTTTTTTCTTTTTAACGTTTGTTTTTCTACTGCTAGTTCCAAGGGCGGGACCACTAAAACGAGGGTGTTAACAAACGCTGCGTTGCATTATACTCTGCGAGCATAGAGTTCACTTTTTTCCATAATGTGTGAGCTAGCTACATTTTATCGCTTTGGAAACCAATTTATAAAAAAAAGTCATAAGCTGATTGAAAATATATATACAGTCAAACTCTCTTTCAAAATAAAAAATATAACACAAATGCGACGACTAGCAACAGGCTCTGGGCCCAACTGGGCTGGTCCTAGTCAAATTATAGACCCCAATGAAGATCAATGGCTAAAAGCTATCTAATGGCTTAAAGCTATCTACTCCATTGCTCCTTCCTCTTCTTTTTTTTTCCCAAGAAAATTTCCCAACTTTTTTTTGGTACGATGCAGAAATATAATCAAATAAAGTATGTATGAATTTTTATGATTTTTTTTAATGAACCCAGTTAAAACGAGCCAATATTGCTGTCCCTTGCGCTAAGCAAGTTCTACGGGATATATGGAGGACTCTGAGTA